>OZ020536.1:7957635-8145889 GCA_963971435.1 Lasius platythorax
CTGCCACATATCCCACCCCCTCCAGCCCTTTTGCCCTCCCCTATCGTGACTAATCTAGGTTTCCGTAACGCTCGGCAAAAGACGGCTGGAGACGACTGTCGCAGCTTCTTTGGGGTGCGGATCACGTCTTGACCGCACCTCGTCCCGTCGAATCGAATCCCGAAACCAACCAGTCCAGGATCCGGCGACCAACGTAGCGTAAAGGAGCCTGATTGTCCGTATTGTCCGGCCGTGCTAAGTTATGGAGATCCGTAATGCTAACCGGGCTGTCCTTAGTCTTAGGAACACGCCGAACACGAAATCCATCGCCTCCCGGCGATACATCTCGACCCAACGACAATGGCGGAATCGTGAGGCACGTCACGTAATAAAAGTAGGAAGCGGACATGTGTTTCCAGCGAAAAAGGAAGAGAAAACTTTGCCGATAATGCTCAGCGCGCCGGAAATCGACTTCTCCCCGATCGTATCTATCGTTATGTCAAAATATACTCGCGGCTCTAGCCTAGAAAAATAATTTGTATTTTGTATTTAGTGCAAAAAGAATTAATCACAATGTATATTTTTCTAAACAAAAAAAAGTTCAGATATTTTTTAAGAAGTTTTAAATATTTTCTAACATATATTACGAATCATAAATTATGATAATATTCCTGTTGCGGATGAAAACGTCCTCGCATGCATCTTTCTCTTATCGGAATACTCTCGCACACCACAATGCATTGCTGCGAATATATGTATATATATATATGTATATCATTTCGCGACAATACGTAGAGAAGCGAGTGTTATAGATTTGACAGAAGAGGTTGTCGCGTTAAATGATGTTAAGTCTAAAAACGGCAAATAACGCTGAGCTGGCGACTGTAGAGCGGCCGGATAGGAACAGGACTTTCCTGGTCCTCGTTAGCGCCCTCCTACGCCTGGTTTGCGCTCTCTTCCGCTTCCAGGCACATCCACTTTACTCAACGAAGGCACCGTGCCGAACAATCGTCTCGTAATTCTTCCCAATCAACCGATTGTCGAAGCTAAAACTATTGTGTCTTTCCACTGGTGCTCCGGCCGAGGCTGAGGATTCGAAAGCATCCCCTTAACCGGCATATAACCCCCGCCGTCGTCCCCCACGTTTTCCTATCTCCGCCTGTTCGTTGACGACGCCGTCGTCGTCGTCGTCGTCGTCGTCGCTTCGATGGCGATAGTCGGTAAAACGTTCCGGTCTTCGCTAAGTGCGGTCAATCGACCGGCAACGACGACCATTGTGTCTCGTCGAGAGGCGTTAAAAGACGCGTTTACGTTTCGTCATTGTGGCCCTGACATTGCTGTTCACGATTTAGTGCGTTTAAGGAAATTCGACAAGTGCGCTGAAACCTCTCGGGTCTCTCAAGCTCGTGGACGAATAAGAAAAATGACGCGATGAATTTTCTCTTTCCAATTTTATCCTTACTCCTTACATATAATCGAACACACTCTCTTAAGTGAACTTAACGATTGAGTTCTTTTGGCGATCGGAGGCTCCGATTTGAAAGTTTATGGAACAGTAAGAAAAAACCGCGCAGCACTGACGCTGTCGTTATGAAAATAATTTGTTAGTCACTATCCTATCGCTAGATCCTTGCTACGCGTTAACTCCGTGTTGCTCGCAAATTGAAAGTAACTCCTTTTCCCCGGAAGCGGCGTACATTCTCGTAGCAGTTGCCGTGGAACGGCTCATAGACGTGTCCGCAATATCGCCGCGTATATAAAATCAACTCGAGGAGCGAGATAACGCAGATCCATCGCAGGAAGGAAGAGAAAGAGGAAAGACGGTGAAACTAATGATATCCATCGATATTAAAGTCGAGTGACGCGGCGTCACTTACGCAGAGTCATCTGCATTTAAATGAAATCTCTCCGGGGGCGGGAGAGGGGGATTGACTGGCCCGAGCATTTTTCACGTTTACAGAAACTTTCGGCGGCCGCGTTATCGATCGTATTCGCACTCACAAAACGCTTCCAAACATATGATAGACCTCTATTCATAAAGAAGCTATTGCGATATGAAACATCGAAACTATAGATGACATGTAATGCATTTGAATGCGTTTTCTTACTAATTTATTTTACCAAGACATCCGATAGCTATAATTTCGCAAGAGATCAATTCTTTTAAAAGAATATTATTATCAAAGATTATCAAAATCATAGAAAATACAAGTAAGAGTATTTTAAGTAGTAAATCGATTTCTTTTGTATTTCTTCCTTTTCTCGATCTTGGGTCATTTAATCAATTCTACGCTAATCAACGTAAACCTAATTGTTTCAAATAAAAAATAGTAATTTCTAACATGCGCGCGTTTATTGTAATATGTGCAGTCAAATATTTCTTTTCAATACTGCAAGTAAAAGAGAAATTAAAATTAAGAATATTATTCAGCTGCGCTAGATGCATTACTCTGTTTAAACAATGTACAAAATGTAATATACGAAATGCATAATTATAAGATCCGTTTTCTTATTTGACTTTATAAAAAAAAAAAAATCTAAGAAGCCGAGACGAGGTAAAAGTGGAGATGTGTATATAGACGGCGATCGCTAAACTTACGATAAGTATTAATTTAATAAACTTATTTACTCCACAAGTCTGGATCACACGAGGTTTGCCGACACATCGCTGAATTCAAGCCAATGCATCAAAAATAACCGGCAACGAGAAACTGCCATTACTACCAAGAGACGGAACATCGTGGAATGGCAGACAAGTCACATAATGGAATACTTTTATCCGCGCGGACGCGATCGTTAATTATTCAGGAACAATCTCTCACGTTAACCGAATCCGATGCCTGTGTGGTATCGGCCGTACATTCCCGCACGCTAAAATTCAATGTAGGTTCTGCGGTTAGGACATTCTACTTGCCTGAAATAGAAAAGCTCGATTCTCTCGTGGATCGCCATTATTTATTATCAAGATGTAAAAATTGCTCGCAATTCATCTGTCACTACATAAAAAAATTGTTTATCACCATTGTTTGATAATTTATTTCTTAATCGTTATGAGACAAAGAAAGAGTAGCAAACTTATCAATTTTTATATGTAGCATATCTTATAGCATTATAAAATTATTTTTATACAGGAAAGAGAGATTGTGGGGGTATGCTAGATTTCATAGCTGTATTAGTATGACGTCGTCTGCACCGAAGTTTGTGAATCACCGACTTCTCTACCAAGAAATCCACTAAAAGGGTGGTTAATGATCTGTGACTATCCTCGAAAGTGACATTTGAACTCATACTCGCTTTCATGTCGTAATCGATCAAATTTCTTCTGTCCGCCTAGTATCGTATCTAATAATGTACAAGTGACTGTACAGCAAGGCTATGCACTCAATCATTTACGTCTACTGAAACGTCTATCGTAACTCTATATGTGTGTATGAATATATACATATACATATATAATATATATACATATATGCAACATAAAAATAAATATCTTGTTACTTATTTTTTTCTCTCTGACGATATTAATAATAATGTATCAAAGAAATGTATAAAAGATATTAATATGTGGATTGGATACAGCGAGTCTAAGGAATAAATTCTGAAGAATAAATCTTGTTCTAAAAACGCGAACTAACTGCGAACGATGGTAACAAATTAACTTCTTGCGGAAACGAGGGTCCGAGCTCGTGTATTGTCAAAACGGAAGTACAGTCGGCCGTGATGCATCGTCGAAAGGAAGATGCAATACACGATATACACGGGACAGAGACGCTTGAATCTGACTTTTGAGTCGAGTTTAGGGGCGAGTTTTAGGCTTAATCCAATTGCAGCGGTCCAACGACAACGATGTAGTACCTTCCGCTCCGAGGGACAGTTCGTAAATAACCACCCTTGCACGCGACCTTCAGAGCGTTCTCGCTGATGCACCCTTACGTTCGAGAAATTTATCGTTTTCTAGTTGAACAAGAAATATTCCAGCCATCCCTCGTGCGAGCACAGGCTGATCCGCATAACATACCGCGCGTAGACGCCGAATTTGTAATGAGAGCGTCGCGTCTACGGAGAATGAATATATTTCCGAGAGAGTCGGGGAGAAGAATATCGTAATCTCCCCCGCGCCGCGTAAATCGGAACAGCGACTTGTCATCGTTCGCGCGTTATAAATTGATTTGCATATCTATCTCTTAGCGGGAAATTTCCATCTCGCGCGCAGGATTTTCTCCACTCTAATTTCACATAAGCGTGTACATCGAACACACTTGCGACGATTAAAATTTTTGTTCGAATGAAAGAGTTGAAACGCAAGAACCAGTCTGGCGATAAGTATATCTAGTGCGCGAAAAGAACCGAGAGAATCGAATGTTTAAACTCGAAAACCATTCCAGTACCAATGATAATCTCATACGCTCGTATTAAGTTCTACGATAACGCATGCAGATCGTTACTCGGTTCCAGGAGCTCCGACAATCGTGAACGCGGCCTCAACTTTCCAGCAAGTGGTACTCGATAATTCATGGTAAGGAGGCTTAAGTCGCGCATCTCCACGCGAGACTATCGTGGACGGGGAGGAAGAAGGAAAACGGGGGGATCGCGGCATCGTGGCACGCTCAGACGCTGTCGTCTAACAGGTGCCGATGGATATATCATCGGAACGTTGCGGCAGGGTAGTTTGCATCAGGACCCCCTCGGTCGACCCCGTCTTCTATGCGAGGTGACGTCACTCGCGGTGATAGATCGCCTGAATTATAGGCATCGCTAGTCTTGCGCGATGCCTCCACAATGCGCTCCGCGATGCGGAAACAGTTTTCGCCGGGGTTCCCACTCTCTATGACGCGAAGTATAACGCTTACCTAACTTTTCAAAAAATGTTCTGCAGTTAACGTTGATTGACATTTATAGTCGGAATTAATCCGACTCAGCGAAACGTAACAAGTTATACACTAATTTGTCACGCTGAGATTCAAGCGATCTTTGGACAATGATATGTTTCGCGATTTTGACAATTATTACTCTACAGAATAAGTCCAAAATTATGACACATTCAAAGAAGTTAAATAAAAAAAAAAAATGAATTCCATTTAATAAAACAATTTAAAGTAATTTAAGTTACTGAGAGAGAAAGAAGTTATATAAAAATAATAAGATTATTCTTATTTTATTAATAGAATGTATTTTTTGTATATTATTATTTTAATAGCCGCAATTGAGATAAATTCAATGATATAATAGATCGTTAGAAATCGTATTCAAGCTTCAAAAAAGCGTGAATATCTTATTAAGTTTCTAATCTTCAAAATTAATTTTCTTGAAAACAAAGACGTATGAAAAAAAATGTTATTCTACATTTTCAATATACTATTTCAGAGAAATCGTCACTGTGCCAGTTTAGACCACAATTTCGGACGCATTCTATATATTTTTAAGATAACTAAATTATGCATTATATGTATTATTGCATGCTTCTCTTGTTGGAATTAAATAAGACGTTCCTAGAGCGTATCGTCCACGAATCGAGATGTCGATATATCCACAGATATATGCCGATATAAAATCGAGATAAGTATGACAAAGAGTTGCCGAGGAAAGAGGATCCGACGTAAAGATTCTAAACGAAGATGCGTACGGGATCATATGAATTTCCAGCTGGTGCCTTTTCAATAATCTATGCACACGTGCGCTGGGAGAGGAGAAGAAGGGAGAGACGGCATCTCTCGTCGGGGCTCGTGCCGCACGAGGAAGCAGGAGGAAGCAGGCAGGCAAGGCAGGGCGCAAAGGTGGGATGAGTTTTCGTATGGCGTATGTGAGGACTAGCTGGGATAGAGGAATCGCTCACCGGGATTCTCAGACAGACCGAATCAATGCAAACAACTGGATATTGCCGGCAATATCAGTTTCCTTAGAGCGGCGCGCCGCTCAACTGCGAAACGCGCCCGAGACGACGACGAGGACGGGCTACGGCGTCGAAGGTGGCTCGGGATGCTGCGCGGAGCTTCCGTAGGAAGGAGGAAAACCGTCATAGAGAGGAAAGAGGTAGAGAGGGAGGGGAGGGCGGGGAGGAAGTAAAGGAGAAGCGGAAGCGTCGTATACCCGTCGTAGGCGAAAGTTTGTCTTGCCTTCGCTCTCTTTCTCTCTCTCTCTCTCTCTCTCACCCGTTCGCATCCACGAACTTGCCGACTACGTGATTTATTCAGCCTATTTTATGCGAGAACCCACCATATGAGATTTCCACGAACACCTTATTTCCTATCCCGGGCTAGCGTAAGCGCGCGACTTCTTGCGAGATCGAAGTAGTCCCGAAGAACGGAAAAATTTCTTTTCGGCGTGGCTTTCTAGCGCGAGTAGCTTAAAAAAGAAAAAGTCTCTCGACACGCTCGACGTATTCCGCGTCGAATAATATTTCGGATTAATTTTAGGATTTTAGGATTGAAGCGTTGACGAAATTATTGGACCGCGATATTAAACGTTCTGGAGCGCTGAAGATACGAGGATATGATTGCGCGAGGCGCAATAAGACGTGTTTAAAAAACGCTGGAAAAGTGAATCTAAGGCTGAAAAAGAGAAGATTCCCCGGTCAGAGAATCCGACGCAATGAGAATGTCTCTGTCGGACAGACACAATAACTTACTCGCAATCTTGACAAACAGTCCGACGCACGTACTTTGCGTCTCGCGCTTTAGCGGGACGCGTTAATGCATCGTCTACCGCGTCACCGGGTTAGCATAATGCATTTTAAAACCCCCGGATTCGCACTTTGAAGTTCTATATCAAAAGCCGATACTTAATCTTTCTGAGGAATGCAACTCTCCTCAATTGCCAATCGCGCCTTTCAACAACAGAGTCTTTTTCCCCGAGACTTATAGATTTTGTTCAACCAACTGATCCAATAAGAAAGAAAACAAGTAAATTATTCTAAATATACATTTAATCTTTATTATTAGTAATATTCCTCGCGAATCATTGTAAGAAAATGTTAATATATTTAGTTACTAAAATGTTTTATGTTACACCTTATAAACAAACAAGAAAATATTTTTTTACATTTTATAGAACTGAATATCTGGAACAATAAAAAATCTTAAAATTTTTACTACATTCCTTTATCGTAATAGTCACAAACGAAAATTTAATTGATACAGAATATAGCTGTACGTAGAAGGTTTCTGAAGAACGTCCTCCGTCACAAGCACATAATTCGCAATTAACTTACGCAGAGCCTGTTCAACGCTAATTAATGAATACGTCAGAAACTTCAGGTAACGTACTTCGATTAGTCTACCAAAGAGTTTTATAGTCGCCATATTAAGCGCCATGAAATTTAATTTCCGATACATCATCGGAATTAGCAATTAATTAAGAAATCTCGTAGCTGACAATTCTTTTTACATTCTATATTATGTAACGCAAGGAATTATCTATACTTCACTAATTGTGTGTCTCTCACGTTATAGACATTTCAATTTTCTTATCTTTTCTTAATAACTATGAAATCGCAGTGACATAAGAGTTCTAATATAATTTACTTAAAGTAATACACAATTACATAGCACCGAAAAATCAATAAATTATTCATGTTATGCATCGTATAACAGAAAGAAAGAGAGAGAGAAAGAGAGAGTAATGTCGTTATAATCATATTTCCAACTCTATATATTTTCACGATTTATATTTAAATCCCCGCATTAAGTCACGATTTCCGTTACTCGTGCATCAAAAGCTCTCGCAAAAGCGGGTGCGAAACGTTCGGACGTCAACGTTGAAAATTGCCGACGTCATCTAAGAGCGAAACGCAATTACCAGCAGAATCGTACACCCTCGTATATACGCGGGTACCGAGAGATCTGCGATTCCCATTTTTATCCGGCGCTAATGGGACGACGTCAAAGTAAGACCCTTATTTGCCATCTTCGCGATTTTCTGGTTCATCGATCTCAAGGCTAACCCAATAAGTTAGGCGCCATTCGTCTTCAACACACCCGTAGACTCGCGTATAATCGCGAGGATTAGAGAATATTACTGATCCTTTCTAGGATATATACACACACACATATATATATATGTGTGTATGTGTGTATATGCGTGAGATGTGTTATATATATATTATATGTGTCTTTCATCTTGAATATTATTCAAACTCAATTATAATTACAGCACATTGTAACTTTTGTTTGTGATACTATTTTGATGAAGCTGCAGCCATAAATTTATGCGCAAAATGTTTAAAATCTTTAAAACATATTTATATAGCTTAAAAAAAATAGTAAAAATAAAACCAAGATTAAATTGAATTAATTTGAAATAAAAGATAAGCTTTCAAAGTTGTACACTTTTATGTCGTCCTACAATCGTGCTTTAATTGAACATTCAAAAACTATCTTTCTAGCGTCATTTTCAGTGTTATTCTTACATTCCTCGGAAAAATTAAGTATCGCAATACACTAAAAATATCGATTTCATATTGCGTGCTAGTTATTGTGAGCGGGAAAATCTAGCGATGTTGCGGAGATGATCGTACGTCATTCATGCGAGCCGCGCGCGAAGACCCGAAACAATAATTGGCTCGTCCACTCAGCATCTCTCGCTGTAAAGCGACCGATGGCTGTATTCGTTGAGATTACGCGAAATGGTTGTAAATGCCTGGAGAGTACCGGCCAGTCCAGAGAGTAGAACTCCACGCCATCCCCGCCACCGTCGAAGAGTGAGCCACTATCTCGCAACTGCAGTTACAACTGCACAAAGGTTAATGCATGCTATTGTTGCTGCCAGCCGGCCAGAACTGCCGTGCTTTCGTCGGATTGCAGACAAACGCATTCATACGGATGTCGGCGAATGCACTCTTAGGTTTTGGTGATAATCGCTATACACGCATTTAGCGCAAATAACGCTATTTTATATATATATATATATATATATATATATATAGAGAGAGAGAGAGAAAATAGCGTAAAACGTTTAAAATATATATATATGGGCAATTCCACGTCAAATCGGACAAAAATCGACCTCTTTGACTTCGTATTTTTTAAATCAAACGAAACTTTTTTTCACGTGAAATATACATAAAATAAGGAGATACGTATTTTTTTATTTGTCCGAAATATTTTTTTAGGAGAAATTATAAACAATAAAATTTTCGTGAAAAATGAAGTTGTCAACTTTAAAAATTAATATATCTGGTTATATTTGTCGTAGAGAAATTTTCAAAAATGCATTTTAAAGCTAAGGAGACACCCCTTTTTATAAAAATAGTTTAAGTTACAAGAAATTGCTAATTACAATTGTTATAAATAATTGAAATGTTTAATAATTTTTTTTACCGAAAAGTACACTTTTTAAAATTTTTGAAATAATGCTATTTCATTCTTTATTTTATTCTGAAAATGTACATATTTTTTATTTTATGGAGAATCGATAGATTTTATTTTTTATATATTTTTAATGAATGAGGCGCCGCGCCGTGCATCACTGGCTCGACCAAGTAGTATGCTACGCGCTATGGCGCGCCGATTTCTTTGGAAAGTTTTTGTAGGAAGAATGTACAGTATGAATGACATAATTTATAATGTTGATTACATTAACACAGACAACATAAATTATGTCATTCATACTGTACATTCTTCCTACAAAAAGTTTCCGAAGAAATCGGCGCGCCATAGCGCGTAGCGTACTACTTGGTCGAGCCAGTGACGCGAGCACGGCGCGGCGCCTCATTTATTAAAAATATATAAAAAATAGAATCTATTGATTCTCCATAAAATAAAAAATATGTACACTTTTAGAATAAAATGGAGAATGAAATAGCATTATTTCAAAAATTTTAAAAAGTGTACTTTTTGGTGAAAAAAATTATTAAATATTTCAATTATTTATAACAATTGTAATTAGCAATTTCTTGTAACTTAAACTATTTTTATAAAGAGGGGTGTCTCCTTAGCTTTAAAATGCATTTTTGAAAATTTCTCTACGACAAATATAACCAGAGATATTAATTTTTTAAGTTGACAACTTCTTCATTTTTCACGAAAATTTTGTTGTTTATAACTTCTGCAAAAAAAATATTTCGGACAAATACAAAAATACGTATCCCCTTATTTTATGTATATTTCACGTGAAAAAAGTTTCAATTGATTTAAAAAATACGAAGTCATTTCTTGTCCGATTTGACGTGGAATTGTACATATGTATATACCTATATGTATATATATGTATATATATATGTATATATATAGTCTAATTTTGTTAATAAAATTTTCTGATATTATCTTTTTTCAGAATAGAAGATTTTATTATCTAATTATCTAGTTTCAAAACTTTTATATTTCTCAATTTTCCATCGCTAATAACTCGAAAACTCTCTTCCTCTCTCTTTCTCTTTTTTTCTCTTCTTAAGTTTTTCTTTAGTATTTCTATTTCGAGGTAGCAATAATTTTGAAACTTTCCGCGTTTTAAGCAAGCGAGAGAAAACGAGAACTCCATTTGTACTAATGCGTTCTTCACCAAGAAGCCCGTTCTTTCCGGACTAACAGCTTTACTGATAGTTGATGTGTTTCGCCGCAAAGTCACATCAAACAAGCTAAACAGCCTACGTAAAAGCGTACGTTGATAATACCGGGATTTCTGCGAGGTTCTTACTCGAAGTGGATGGAGGGTGATAAAGCGAGATGAGACTCATCACGTGAATGGAAGAGACACGGTTCGGCTCGGCTCGACTCGGCCCGACTTTGCTCGGTGCGTCGTCACGTAATAGGGAAATCAGAATCAGGGCAGATCAAAGCGGACGGAGCGGTACACGTCGAAGTTGATGGAGAACGTTAGCGAATTGCGAATCTCGAAGAGCGACGCATCTCGACGGGGTTGGAGAATGAGGAAGAACGGCGGGAACGGACAGAGAAAAGACTAAGTCGATTTTAATTTAACCTGAGGATAAATTAAAGGGCATCAATCCGTAGGGCAAAGTGCTGCGGAGGATTAACAGTCGGCTCTTAAGGATCTAAAAGGGCGGCGGGGTAACGACAGGCCTTTCGAGTGAAACGACGGCCGGATACCTAATTCGCTCGGCCCTTGGTCTACCTAACGGAGGTAATCTTCCAACTCCGTCGTACTTAAGGATGTACGTGCCGCTCCTGCAAATTGTACAATTGGAATTAAACATTTTTATATAAATTTGTAAAGAAATTCCTTATGCGTCAAGATGCGAGAAATTATGTTCTATTAATAAATAAACAACAATACAATCAAACCTTCAAAATAATATCTCTTAAACTTATATTATATACCGAATTTATACTATATATTTACATTCAAAAATATATTAATAAAAAAATTTTATTAGTAATAGCAACATATTATTTATATACATATATATATATATACATATATATGTATATATATATTTATATTTATATATAATATGTATATATATATATTTATATTTATATTTATATATATATATATATATATATATTGACTATGCAATACACCTATGCATTGTTCTATTATAAAAACGCTTTAACCGAGATAAGGCAGCCAGATCGAGCAATTCCATTGTGGCGATATTAGGGTCTTGCATCGACTTTAACAGAGGGTGAAACGATCAAAGCCAGCTTCTCGATAATGGCAACACGTATAAGCTGCAGGTTACAGAGAGCCGTAAAATCAAGAATACGCCGCGCCTATGACCATCCGCTGTTGTCGTTGGCAATCCGCAGAAAAGGCGTATTCCATCCAATAACCTTTCTCGATAACGGCACTACCGATACCGAGCTTATCCTCTAAAACAGGCCATATCATCGTTGCCATCATTAATCGTATAATGGACAATTACAGATAATTGGCGGTATATCTTAAACGTAACAGCGCAAGAAACGCGACTATACAAATATGTTTATCGTATTTATTTTCTTATATAATAAATGCGCCAGTTTTTTCTCTTCCGGTGCTGCGTAAAAATAAATCCAGTTATGCAATAATTATATTTTAGAATACAGTAAAAAAAAGGTATAACGTAAAACGCCATTTAGAAAGAAGACTCACCGAATCATAATTTCATAAATAGGAATGCAAAGGGACATAAAACCTCGAAAGCTCCAGGTCGACGTTTCACGTCGTTTCGCGTGATTAGCGAGCACGAGGACGCAACATCGTTAGCGATTTATAAAGGTAACGTATAAAAGTTATCTGCGCGCATTTCCGCTGAATCTCGTTCTATAAAGGAAAAGTAAGCGCCTTGTCGCGTGCCGCGCGGAGAATTTTAAGGGGAGCTAATTTCAGGAGAACGGTTACGCGCTTTCAGCCTATCCCGGAGTCATATTATTAGTTAGAATACGATGCTACTCGCTTTTCGGACGTGAGACAAACTCTTCTCCATTTTAATCTTGTACGAATATATTTTTATTGAATTCCTTTAAATGTAAAAAAGAATTATAGTTTAAAAATAAAAAGAAAAAATTGCCTTTAGAAATTAAGAAGAATAAGCTCAATTTTCAAATTGCATTGAAGTCCTTCATGAACAGAAGTCGCAAAAATGTCAGATTCACATCCATTGCGCAACTCATTCCTGGCACATCACACATTGAATCTAAAGTTCTTTAGATTTTGAATTTTTGAATGTCTTGCTACAAATATTCCACATTAATTCCACCCAATGCTATTTTCTAAATGACCCAATAAATCTCAGAATAGAAAAGATATTTTCAGATAATTAACTCTGCCATTTTAAAGTTTAATCTTATTACTATTCAACACATTCTACCGATGACATATTAGATTTATCAATAAAGATAGGAAAAATTTTTTTAATTTTATTTTACGAAAAGTTTTGATTAAAAAACACAACACTTGTTCTTATGATTAAACGACGTTAACGTCAGCATCTTCAGTGACCGAATTGGAACCTAATGATTACGGTTACTAATGTATGATAGATTGCTGCAGTAGTTTTAGAAATAATGTCCAGTTTATATTA
This sequence comes from Lasius platythorax, assembly GCA_963971435.1. Lineage (NCBI taxonomy): Eukaryota > Metazoa > Arthropoda > Insecta > Hymenoptera > Formicidae > Lasius > Lasius platythorax. Next base: position 7,970,576 of record OZ020536.1, read on the forward strand.
CCAACCTGTTTCATATTCTTACCTTTTCCTTTAAGCTTTAGAGATGCAGGCATATAGACAACAAAGTTTTACTTTTAATTAATAAGAGAGTTTAGATAAAATTTAATATAATTTTTATTGGTATATTTTTTAATTTATTTTATATATGATTTTTAATAAAAAATAACAAGTTTTTGTTTGAGAAGGAAATTTTATGCGATTAGTATATCATCTCTTCCTTCTCTACTTATAGGACATATAATGGCGTGAAAATACGCGAGATAACGAGTGGTATAAGATAAGAAGATTAGATGGGATGGGATAATATATGCGGTAGGTCTTGCGGCTATGCTGTTTTAACTGTTAATTCGTTGCGGATTAATTAAAACAGTTTGCAAGGGAGTGGAACCCTTATACTCGTTGTTGGTATTGCTCCGAGATAGACAATAACGAAAGTAATATATTTCGTCAACGACAACCACTAAACTGCCCATCTGTACATATACATGCGCACCTAAACGAGTGTTAAGCCGCTTTGCCAGACGTTACAAGGGCTACTTTACCCTCTGTCTGATGAAATTCTCTGCTGAAATTATTTTCAGGCTTGGCGACGGGTTAACGAAGCAGCTCGTCGTCGAAAACAAAAGCGAGAAGACGAAGAAGGGATCAGCAGGGAATTTTTACGTTGATAATACGAATCATTTAACTGATCAATCTATTATAGTTAATTTAATAAAATTTAATCAAACACGCGATGTACGAGATATATTTCTTACGATGTTAAGTTTAAATTTTTGAAATATTATAGACCGGTATCAAGTAATAATAACATTAAATTCCGTTTTTTTTTTTTTTTTTGTATTACTCCGTCATATAACTGCTAGAAGAACGCAATTAAAATAATATCATAAACGAGTATACGGAACGGAACGCGACTTACGTTGTCGCAAGAAAAATTCGCACAGATTTATATTGTCAAACATCTCTTTCAAGCAATTTCAAACCGCCAGGTTCCCGCACAGCTCCGTATAAACGATAGAGTACGATGATTACGCGCCGGAAGCTGAAAAGCAATTTCTCGTCGCAGACGTCGGGGAAGAGTTTCGCTTCTCTCACTTCGAGCAACCCGAGGTAACGCTCGAATCGTTCCGCGCCTTGCGGAAGCGCGACTCTTGCCGATTGCATTCTCTGCCGACGCACAAACGTAAATTAAAAATGCTCCGACGCGGTTAACGAGCGGCGAACGACAAAGGGGCAACGGCGGGCGCAAAGAGAACAAGAGACACGGCGGTGGTGCGCGCACGGTGGCGAAAATTAATATCACCCTTCTGCCTGCCTTCGACCCTCGTGTTATACGCGGGGGCCCCGCGTGCAAGCGCGCGTGTAACGCGCGTCAAAAGTGCAAACGCCGCTGTTCGTCGCAAAAGTTTCGTCCGTCCGTCGTGTGTGTTTCCAATTTTCGCGCTTGTACCAGAGAAAGGGACAAATTAAATAATGGAATACAAATTTTAATTTAAGTTTTGTGAAATCGCAGTAGTTTTAACTGCCAACAAAATTACGGCGAAATCATTTTCATGGAACATTCGCCAAATTTTTGAAGTCCTCAAAGATGTATTTTAAGATATTCGGAAAATTATTACCCCCTCGTATCGTTCCTGATCGACTAAAGGATAGGCGCAAAGCTTTAGGTTCTCGATGACCGGAACATAGTTTCAAAGTAGCAGCGTGAACTTTTTTTTTCCGCACGAGAGATGGTAGAAAAACTCGAGCGACGCGTGTGCGTTTTACGCACAACGGTTTGCTAATCGGTTGTCCCGCGCCTCTGCGAAAATTACAATCGTGCCAAAGTTCAAAGCAGCCCTCGAGGCTGCGAGGTCCATTGAAAATAGTTAAATTGCTGATTCCTCGGCTAACAATAGCGACCGCATTGCGTTTCTTTGTAGCTGACCATGAACGTGTAATGCATAAATTCTCACGCATGCACAGACGTAGAAAATATACAATACAAACATATTTAAATTAAACAATAGTAAATTAAAGTAATTTAAATTTACATTGAATTAACAATTATACTTTTATTTAAATTTATAGTAAGTTAAATAATAATTGAATAAGTTTAATGACGTATGAAAAGTCGTAGTAACGCGTTATAATCTTTTTTTTTTTTTGTTTATATGACAAACGATTTCCTGGAGCTTCGAATCATATGTTTTACGTAACACGGAAAGGTGCATAAAAAATTGTAAATGTCAGAAGTAAGGCTGATATAGTAAGTAAGGCTATTGTGTTGTCTCCGTCGTATAAAATAAATTATATAAAATGTACTTTACAAACTGAGGGAGCCGTAAATCTTTTAGCGTCGATTATAAATTAGTAGCAGATAATTAAGTATACAATTGGCTAGTTACATTGATCTTATTCTGTGTTTGAACAGCGAACACTATAACACTGTTTTAGCGATTTTTTATTTTCATAAACTTTTATTTATTTTTTTTTCTTGCATACACAGATTTGAATATTTTTCGAGACGGAAAATTTCTTGACGGAAACCGCGTCAAAGAGAAATAAATTATTACAAACTATCGTGTCACAGCACAGACGCTAAATTTGTTCCACTCGATGCACCCGAGCGTTTCGCAACGCGTTGATGCCGTGCTCGACCTCGAGAGGCATTAACACCAAGGCTGTTGATCGCAACCTTAATTACGACGTTTAAGCGAACGGTCAAACGACCTGGCGACGCGAAAAAATTTAATTACATACCGGCCCGAAAAAGACCGCGAAGCCGAAAGCAAAAAACCGCGAATACCGCATCCACGCGTCGGCCTGCAACTGGAAAGGAGATTGAAAAAGGAGATTGAGAGAACGATTCCCCTCTTAAACGAAGTACTAGAATTAACCTGAACGCGAGACTATCCAACCAGAATACGACACAACAACGTCGTCTCGTCAGAGAGACAACTGCCTGCTAAAGGAAACGAACGACAAAAGAGATGCTGCAAAAACAGCATTGAAAAACGCATGGTCTACAAAGTTGTAAAAAATTTTTGTTACTTAGCAAATATCATAAACCTATTAAATCTAACCTTTTTTTCCAGAAAAGTATTGTTTTTTTCAATTAAAAATTGCTTAACGCAAGATAGTACATCATCAATTAAAATTAATGCATCTTTGATCATTTAATAACTAAAATACTTAATCTTAGGCTATTTTCTTACATCAGTTTGCTTAAAATATCCGTTTATTCTGATAGTAAGATTTATTGCTTACTGTTGCTTGATCGTCCGAAAGCGTCGACGGATCGCGACGCAAATGCTTCGCGACGATACCCAAAATGAAAGCGGTAAAAATGGATTGAAGCCGAAAAAAAGCTGGTAAAATCGACAAGCGAGCGCGATCAGGCGAGAATAGTCGAGTATCGCGAAAATGGGGGAGGGATAGATGTCGAAGGGTAGCATAGTCCGACCCGGCGTTCGACTCGTACAATGTCGATGAAGTAAAACGCAGTACGGGGGGTAATTGGCACACCTTTCAGATGTAAATGCGGTTCGTTAGGGAGGTTTCCAGTCGGCGATGCATCGCTGACGATGCACCGGGAGAATCAGACTCGGCCAGTTGCCGCTCTATAACGGGATGGTGAATTGACACGACTCACCCTCCTCCCCTTCTCTCCTCTTTCTCTCACTCTCTCTCTCTCTCTTTCTCTCTCTCTCTTTCTCTCTCTTTCTCTCTTTGCCCGTCGTTCCGTTGCCCGCGCTTCCGCGACGGAGCGAGCAAACCCCAGAAGCCGAGTCGCGAGCGTTAAGTGCCACGTGTTTTATCATGGTAATACGTCATCGGAAACTCTTTCGCGACATCACCACTAATCATAGATACGGCGACGAACTGGCGAAAATTTGCGAACGAGTCGCGTGGCGTACTAATTTCGCGTCTTGTCGAGCGATTCGTTACATGCGCAATGTGTTACAATCATCGAGAAGTAATAATAGATCGCCCTGCGCGAAATATGGTCCGCTGTATTTCGACCACACGATATACACTGGCGATTATAATTCGCCATTAATTCCACTCGCGATCGGAATTGGATATTAACGCAAAGAAAAGATAATCTATTATAATTAAATTATAATTATTCTTTTTTTATCGAACATTTTTATTCTTAATCGTAATAGTATTATTTTATTATTTGATTTCTAATCTAATAATTCTTTTTGACGCGAGAAAAAAATCGATACTTATTACGCAAATTTTCGATCGAATGAAATAAGGTGGACACAATCTATGCGGCATGATAATGAGTAAGTCTCTATATCTTAATTCAATTTCATCCCTTTTGCGCACAGTTTGTAACGAACGTTTTCTTTTATCCCGCCAGATTACCACAGTAACGCGGAAAATTTTCGTCCGAAACTCCGCGCCCCGTTAGAGGCGATCGTATCTCCTTCGACGAAACTCTCGAAGGTCGAATATACCGGGAATCTGCAGCCCGGCCTCGTTACGAAGTTTCTCGTTACGAGGCACCCTCCATGGTTCCCTAGCCTAGTATGAGGTAAGCTGTTGGATAGCGAGCGAGCGCGCGCCCGGATGAGCTCGAGATTGAATTCAGCGAAAATTAACGGATATTGTTTATAAGCGGAAACCTCTACGCGCTTCGTGTAGATTGACATTACTTGCACGGGTGATTATCGGTATGTCGAGAGGCCGATCGATCCTGTCTCGCACGGGATCGCACGGCCTCGGCTGCATTCCTATCCGAAATTCGCATTCATCAGCCTGCCGTAAAGCGTATATCCTAAGAGCGTATAGAAGCCAAGTGATGACTGTGCTTTGAGCACTCGCATAATAATTAATAATTATACATTGTGCACACAAAACAAGCAAGATTTTATAATATTGATTAATCCAGCAATTTTTACTTCTCCTAAGCAGATTATCGAGTTGTGTTCAAGCAGTTATTTAAATTCTGAAAGAGATACTGAAAATATATTGCTACATCAAGCAGCAATATGCAGTTTTGACTACAAACTCGATTGCAATTTTAACATTGATGACCTTGTTGTTCTTGATAACTTTTATGATTTGATAAATAATCTTAAATAAGTGAAAAAGAATTAATGTGCCCCTGATAAGTAATTATTTATTCTGCTACTTGGATGTAATATTAAGCGATACAACACGAAATTATAATTACATCAACTTTTCACAAATATACGGCTTGTTAATTTTCTACTTATTAAGCATCGTCAAAAATATAAAATTTTTAAATATTTCATTTTTAAATTATTTATATCGATAATTGTTTACATATGTTAAATGACATGATGTATTATATGACATGAATCTTACTGATTTTGCAGGAATAATTTTAAATGTATAATATTAACAGTAAGATATTTAAGCAGATATTAGATTTTTGTATTCGTTTTTAATTTGTTGATATGCATTGACTATAATAAAAATAATAAAAATAATACAAAATAATACAAATTTTATGCAATTTCATAAATAAAATGGCATTATTAAATAAGTGTGATAGTATATATTTTTAATTAATTTTTAATTATTCAATACACATACAAGTTTATTATAATAATTGATTAATATATTCCGCACATTTTTTTTTAATTACTCTGATAGTTTATTGTAATCATTTTGCACAAGTAATCTCTACTAAATTAAAAACACCCTGCAGAAATTGGAAAGTTTTGCATCTATTGTAATATTTGCGATTACGTAATTTTTTTTCTCATTGTTTTCTAATCGGTGAAATTATCGGCAGTGGATTAACAACTAAACGTTAAGACACTTTAGACAGATTTAAACTGTGTATCAATATTTATATTTCTACAATAAATTATACATCTTTCCGCGACCTTCCCTTTTTCTATTACCAACTTCTATATTTTTCGTACATTATTCGTTGAAATCATTCTTCTGTTGTGCCTAGTAGTGCACTATCTACGATATAAAGCAGATATCATGGAGACATCGTGTGAAAATAATAACTGGTTTTGGGATTATTTCACAACAGTAAACAATATTGCAAAATGCGATATTTGTTATACATCTTTTAAAATTACTGAAATACCGAAGGACAATATAATGAGACATATAGAAACTGAACATCGTGATGATTATCAGCGTATTGTCTCATCAGGAAATTCACAAAAAAGATTTGGAGTCGCAATTATATATAATACAAAACAATGACATCACATGCAATTTTTGTAATTCAACTTTTTATGCAATAAACATTTCTTATCTTATAAAAAATCACTTTGAAGAGGCACATAAATTTAAAGAAGATAAAGCGACACAAATCTGCGAATTATTACGTAAATACTATTTTGACGAATCAGACACGGATATGAGACGACGTTGCACAAGTTGCAATGAAACAATTTTAAATAAACCTTTACTCTTAATAAGCCATTTGAGCAAATCTCATAAGGTCGATGTACCTTTGGAAAGCAGATCAATGAGGTAAGGGAAACGGCGATGAATTGAATATTATTAATTTTTTTTTTTTTAAATCGTTTATAAATAATTTTTGTGTACAACGAGTAGATTATGTATAACAATTAAAACCATAAAATTCAGATATTTAACATGTATTTACCACAAATATTATAAATGTTCGAGTCATTTTATAACTTAGCTAATATTATATCAAAATACAATAATACAAATTTGCCATCTATTATATTTAATCCTGTAATCAAATTTGTGACAATCTGAATAAGTATGAATTGAGAAGCATGAAAATTAAATAATCGAGAAAAATTTTTTGTATTTGGATATTTTTTGAATGTCGAATTTTTGAAAATATCGAAAATTCGAGTCTCAGGAAAAGGAGAAGTTTTAGAAGTAATAAAGCTTATTAATAATATTAGTTTTTTGATTTAGTATTACGGTAATTATATGTATATTATACACATAATTCAACCAAGATCTTATAATATTGATTAATCCAAAAATATTTACTCTCTATTTTATGCAGATTTTTAATTTCTAGGAACTGAGTGTTGGAATATTATACAAGAAGCAAACGTTTTGCAAAATGCAGCGTTTGTAGTGAAAATTTCGTCCTCACCAAAAGCTGCTCAAATATAATATACCATATAAAACTGGAACATGGTAATATATGTTTGATGTCTCGGAAAACTCACAAGCAAATAAAAACTGGCCCTATTCTATAACAGAAAACAATAAATTAAAATGTGATATTTGTGATAAGAGTTATGATCTAATATTTTATGCTAGTAAGACTATGAAAACACACTTAGCCGAGAAACATAATCTAAATAAAGATATAGCACGAAAACTCTGCAACTGGATATTAAAATATTTTCATATATCAAACTTACAGACATCAAAATGCAATATTTGCGTGAACATGTTTCAAACAAGTAATTCTTTTAACTTATTAATACATTTTGAAGAAGCTCATCAGATCCAGATATTTCCGGAAATCATACCAACGCGGTAAGAGAAACGGCGTTGAATTTAATATTAATATTCTTTTTATTTTTTATATGTATGTATGTATACAATAAACAGAATTGCGCATAATAATTACATATTAAAATTCAGATATTTAGTATGTGTTTACCACAAATATTATAAATATATTGTAAATATTCGAGTCAACTTAACTCAAAATTAACTAATATTTTGTCAAATTAAGATTAAAAAATTTGCGTTGTAATTAATATTCCAGTAATCGGTTATTTTTGATAATTTGAATAAGTATGAATTGTGTATAAAAATTAAATAATTGAGCAAAAATTTTTGTATTTGAATAGTATGAGTATGACGAATTTATGAGAATATCAAATTCAAGTGTTCAGCAAGAAATGTTCGAATAATTATAGTGTTTTATTAATAATAACAGTGTGTACTTAAAATTAGTGAATATATATTGTGCACATGAATCAAGAACTTTATAATATTGATTAAATCAGCAATTTTTATTTTTTATTCTGTGCAGATTATTAAATAAATTAAGCAATCTTTTTAACTCTGATAGATATGCTCAAGATATTGTTACATCAAGCAAATCTCAGCCATCAACCCGCTATTTTGACCAAAGTTCTCACTGTGATAATTTTTACGATCAGATCAATGAATCTTCGGAAATGAGAACAACAAGGTAAAAGAAACGACTACAAACTCAATATTACCAGTTTATCTTTTTCTAATCATTTACAAATACTTATGTGTATGTATAAATAGATAATGCATTAAATAAAATTATGGATAATGAATAAAATTATAAAGTTTTAATATTTAGCATGTATTTACTACGAATATTATAAATATTCGAGTCTACATAACTTTGTTAATATTATCTCAAAATACGATATTACAAATTTGTCATCTGTGTATTCAATACTTCATTAATCGCAAATTTCTGTGACACTGTGATAAGTATGAAAATTAAATAATTAGGCAAAAATTTTTATATATGAATAATATTTGGATGTTGAATTTTTGAGAATTTCGAAGATATCAGTTTCCGGGAAGAGATAATAACAGTATCTACTTAAAAATTATACACCGTGCACATGATTCTAGCGAAACTTCCATATAATAATGATTAAACCAGTAATTTTTATTCTTTATTCTGTGCAGATTATTGAGTAGTTCAAGCAGACTTTAAAATTTTGATAATAATTCTGAAGATTTTTCTGCATCATACAGTTATCAGCAGCCAACTTATAGTAGATACTGACTTACCTAATATTTAAGACCTCGATGTGAATAATGGTCTGGATATCTTGCTGAAGAACATTGGAGAAAAAAGTGAATTATTGCTCTCTTGATGGCTAATCCTTTACATTGTAGTTTTAATGTAACGTAGAGCGAAATGATACAAAATTATAATTATATCGACCGTTTTGCGAATATATAGCTTTGTAATTGTCTTACTTATCATCGACAAGGCATAAAATTTTCTTTATATATTTTATACAAATTATATATCTATTTTTTACATGTGTTATATGACATGAATCTATTGTTGATTCAATAAGAATAACTTTTAAACGTATAATATTAACAAACGTATTTAAGCATGTATTAGATTTTGTTATCCGTGTTTAATTTTTGACAGGCATTGAATTCAAGTTTTCAGCGAGTAATGTTTGTATAATAAAAGTTTTTCATTAATATTAACAGTGTGTACTTAATAATTATATATCATGCACATGATTAAAAAAAGAATTTATGATATTGATTAATTTAACAATTTTTATTTTTTACTCAGTGCAAATTATCGAGTGAATTAAGTCTGTTTCACTCTGATAGATATGCACAATATAATGCTACATCAAGCTGTTATCATCAACCAACCAAGAATATTGACCAGATTTTTGACTGTGATAATCTTTACGATCAGATTGATGACTCTTCAAAATTTTATACAAACTTATTATATTTTTTTACAAATATATATTCGATTAACTATCTATTTATCAAGCATTGCCAAAAATATAAAACTTTTAAATGTTTCATAGAATTTATATTTATCATTTTTGCATATATAATATGAGAAAGAAAGAGAGAGAGAAGGAGAGACATGAATCTATCATAAATTCTGCAAGAATAATCTTTTAAATATATTGGACTAATATTTAAACAGATATTAGTATCTTTCGTTTTTAATTTGTTGACATGTCCGATGCATTGATTGTGATAAAAATAATATAAAATTGGTGCGCAATCTTCTAAATAAAATAGCATCATTAAGTAAGCAAAATAATATATATTTTCAAATTATAATTACTCCAATACATAAATGTTTATTATAATTTTTTATTAATATATTTCGCACTTTTTTTTTTTTTTATCAACTTGATAGTTCATTCTAATTGTTTTTAACAGAAGTAATGTTTGCTAAATCAGTGATACCTAACAGAAATTTAAAAATTTCTAATATTCGCATCTATTGTAATATTTGCTACTGTGTAATTTTTTTAAATTGTTTATAATCAGTAATATTATCAAATGTAGAATAATAACTAACCGTGAAAGTTAAAATAGAGACAGATTTAAACTGTGTATCAATATTTACATACAAACAACGAATCATCTTTTCGCGACCTTTTTTTACTCTTTTACCAGCTTCTATATTTTTCGTATATTTTTCGTTGAAATAATTCTTCTTTTGTATCTAGTAGTGTAATATCTACGATATAAGGCAGATATCATGGCAACGTCGTGTGAAGGTAATAACTGGTTTTGGGATTATGTCACATTAGTAAACAATACTGCAAAATGCGATATTTGTTGTTCATTCTTTCAAATCACTCGTGTACAGAAAACGAGTATAATGTTACACATAACATCTATTCATAGTGTTGATTATCAGCGTATTGTCTCAACAGAAGGCTCACAAAAAGATTTGGAGTCGCAATTATATATAATACAAAACAATGACATCATATGCAAGTTTTGTAATTCAACTTTTTATGCAAAGAACAGTTTTGATCATATAAGAAATCACTTAGAAACAACACATGAAATTAAAGAAGATAAAGCGGCAGAAATCTGCGATTGGCTACGTAAATACTATTTTGACGAATCCGACACGGATGTGAAACGACGTTGCATAAGTTGCAATGAAGCTATTTTAAATAAACCTTTACTGTTAATGAGCCATTTGAGCAAAGCTCATAAGGTCAATGTACCTTTGGAAAACATATCAGTGGGGTAAGAAAAACAGCGATGAATTATATATTATTAATTTCCTTCATTTAAATAATTTATTAATCATTTTGTGTATAACGAGTAGAATTATGTATAACAACTAAAATCATAAAATTCAGATATTTAGCATGTATTTACCACAAATATTACAAATGTTCGAGTCAACTTATAACTTAGCTAATATTATATCAAAATACAATAATACAAATTTGTCACCTATTATATTTAATCTTGTGTGTAATCGATAATTTGTGACCATCTGAATAAGTATGAATTGAAAATAAACATGAAAATTAAATAATCGGACAAGAAGTTTTGTATTTCGATAATTTTTTAATGTCAAATTTTTTAGAATATCGAAAATTCAAGTCTTAAAAAAAGGAGCAGTTTTAAATAACATTAAAATCTTATTAATAATATCAGTTTTAATTTAGTGATAATAATTATACATTGTACACATGATTTAAACAAGATCTTATAATATTGATTAATCCTGAAATTTTTACACTCTATTTTATGCAGATTTTTAATTTCTAAGAACTGGGTGTGGGAATATTTTACAAGAGACGAGAAATATGCAAAATGCAGTATTTGTAGTGAAAATTTCCCCCTCAGATGTGACACCACAAATATAATAAGACATATAAAAATGAAACATGATAATATTTTTGATGTCTCGAAAAACTCAAAAAAAAATATAAACTGGCCCTATTCTATAACTGAAATCAATCAAATAAAATGTGATATTTGTGATAAGATTTATACTCTATTATTCAGTGCTACTTTGGCAATGAAAAAACACTTAATCAAGACACATAATCTTAATGAAGATATAGCACGAAAACTCTGTAACTTGATATTAGAATATTTACCGACATCAAATTGCAATATTTGCGAGAACATGTTTCAAACAAATAATTCTTTCAAATTAATGATACATTTGAAAGAAGCTCATCAGGTCCGGGTATCTCCGGAAATCATACCAAAGCGGTAAGAGAAACGGCGTTAAATTGAATATTAATATTTTTTTTTATTTTTTATATGTACGTATGTATACAATGAGCAGAATTGTGCATAATAATTACATATAAAAATTCAAATATTTAGTATGTGTTTACCACAAATATTATAAATATTCGAGACAACTTAAATTACCACAAATATTATAAATATTCGAGTCAACTTAAGTCATATCAAAATAAAATAAAAAAATTTGCCATGTGGTGTACTTAATATTCCAGTAATCGGTAATTTGTGATAATTTAAATAAGTATAAATTGCGAATAAGTATGAAAATTAAATAATTGGGCAAGAATTATTTTATTTGAATAGTATTAGTATGACAAATTTATGAGGATATCAAATTCATGTTTTCAGCAAGTAATGTTTGGATAATTATAGTGTTTTATAAATAATAACAGTGTGTACTTAATAATTATATATTGCACATGATTCAAGGACTTTATAATATTGATTATATCATCAATTTTTATTTTTTATTCTGTGCAGATTACCGAGTGAATTAAGCAGTCTTTATAATTCTGATGGATATGCTAAAGATATTGTTACATCAAGCAAATCTCAGCAGCCAAATCGCAGTTTTGACCAGAGTCCTGACTGTAATAATTTTTACGATCAGATCGATGAATCTTCGGTAATCAGAACAACGAGGTAAAAGAAACGACGATTAACTCAATATTACTAGTTTATCACTTTGCAATCATTTACAAATATTTATATGTATGTATAAATAGATAATACATTAAATACAGTTATGGATAATAAATAAAATTAAAAATTCAGATATTTAGTATGTGTTTACCACAAATATTATAAATATTCGAGTCAACTTAAATTACCACAAATATTATAAATATTCGAGTCAACTTAAGTCATATCAAAATAAAATAAAAAAATTTGCCAAGTGTTTTATTTTATATTCTAGTAATCGGTAATTTGTGATAATTTGAATAAGTGTGAACTGTAAATAAGTATGAAAATTAAATAAATTGGCAAAAATTATTGTATTTGAATAGTGTTATTTTGACGAATTTATGAAATAATCAAATTCAAACTTTCAGCGAGAAATGTTTGGATAATAACAGTGTTTTATTAATAATAACAGTATACTTAATAATTATATATTGTGCACATGATTCAAGGAATACTTTATAATATTGATTAAATTAGCAATTTTTAATTTTTATTCTGTACAGGTTATCTAGTGAAATAAGCAGTCTTTTTAATTCTAATAGATATGCTCAAGATATTGTTACAACAAGCAAATCTCAGCAGCCAACTTGCAGTTTCGACCAAAGTATTGACTGTGATAATTATTACGATCAGATCAATGAATCTTCGGAAATGAGAACAACGAGGTAAAAGAAACGACTACAAACTCAATATTACCAGTTTATCTCTTTCCAATCATTTACAAATACTTATGTGTATGTATAAATAGATAATACATTAAATAAAATTATGGATAATAAATAAAATTATAAAATGTTAATATTTAGCATGTATTTACTACAAATATTATAAATATTTGAGTCTACTTTACTTTGCTAATATTATCTCAAAATACGATATTACAAATTTGTCATCTGTGTATTCAATACTTCTGTAATCGGAAATTTTTGTGACACTGAATAAGGATAAAAATTAAATAATCAGTCATAAATTTTTATATATGAATAGTATATGGATGTTGAATTTTTGAGAATTTCGAAGATTTCAGTTTCCTGGAAGAAATAATAACAGTTTCGACTTAAAAATTATACATCGTGCACATGATTCAAGCAGAACTTCAATATAATATTGATAAAGCCAGTCATTTTTATTTTTTATTCTGTGCAGATTATTGAGTAGTTCAAGCAGACTTTTAAATTTTGATAATAATTCTGAAGATTTTTCTGCATCATACAATTATCAGCAGCCAACTTATAGTAGATACTGACTTACCTAATATTTAAGACTTCGATGTGGATAATGATCTGGATATCTTGCTGAAGAACATTGGAGAAGAAAGTGAATTATTGCTCTCTTGATGGCTAATCCTTTACATTGCTTTTTTAATGTAACGTAAAGCGAAATGATACAAAATTATAATTATATCGACCGTTTTGCGAATATATAGCTTTGTAATTGTCTTACTTATCATCTACAAAACATAAAATTTTTGTTATATATTTTATACAATTTTTATATCTATTTTTTACATGTGTTATATGACATGAATCTATTGTTTATTTAATAAGAATAACTTTTAAACGTATAATATTAACAAACGTATTTAAGCATGTATTAGATTTGGGTATTCGCGTTTAATTTTTGACAGGCATTGAATTCGAGTTTTGAGAGAGAAATGTTTGTATATAAAAGTGTTTCATTAATAATAACAGTGTGTACTTAATAATTATATATCGTGCACATGATTAAAAGAAAATTTTATAATATTGATTAATTCGACAATTTTTATTCTTTATTCTGTGCAGATTATCGAGTGAATTAAGCAGTCTTTTTTACTCTGATGGATATGCACAATATAATGCAACATTAAGCAGTTATCATCAAACGATCAAAAATATTGACCAGAGTTCTGAATGTGATAATCTTTACGATCAGATCGATGACCCTTCAAAAATCAGAACAACGAAGTACGGCGACAAATTTTGATATTTAGCAACCATTTACTACAAATATTTTAAATATTCAATTAAACTCTTAATGTAGTTAATAATATTTTATAATACGATATTTCAAATTTACTATTTACTGTATTTAATACTTCTTTAATTGGTAATTAGTGACAATTTGCTTAAATATTAATTGCGAATAAGTATGAAAATTTTATAGTCGGGCAGGATTGTTTGTGTTTGAATAGTATTTATATGTCTAATATATAAGAATATCGATTCTCTACTTTTAGCGAGAGATGCTTGAATAATAAAAGTATTGTATTATTAATAAAAATTTGTGCTTAATAATTGGTCATTGTGCACATGATTCAAGCAAGACTCTATGATATTGATTAATTCAGCATTTATATTTTTTATTCTGTGCAGATTATGGTAGAGCTTAAGCAGTTTTTTACTTTTGTCAGATATGTTAAAGATATTGCTATTTCAAGCAGCTATCAACATCCAATTTGCAATAACCACAGTTTTTGACAAGAATAACTTTAATTATCTCAAATAAGTGAAAAAATTAACGATCCTTAAGATTAATTATAATTTGCTTCTGTTTTTTGTAACATTTAGCAATCTTATACAAATTTAATTATATATTCGGTTAACTATCTATTTATTAAGCATTGCCAAAAATATTAACTTTTTAAAATTTTTCATGGAATATATATAGGTGTACATATCATTTCTGCATATATTATATGAAGAAATAGAGAGAGAGAGAGAGAGAGAGAGAGAGAGAGAGAGAGAGAGAGAGAGAGAGAGAGAGAGAAAGAGAGAGAGAGAGAAAGAGAGAGAGAGAAAAAGAGAGAGGGGGGGAAGAGAGATAGATAGATAGAGAGAGAGAGATAGAGAGAGAGAGGGGGGGGAGGGGGGAGAGAGAGAGAGAGAGAGAGAGAGAGAGAGAGAGAGAGAGAGAGAGAGAAAGAGATAGAAAGAGAGACATAAGTCTATCACACACATAGATTCTGCAAGAATAATCTTCTAAATGTATTGTACTAATATTTAAACAGATGTTATTTTTTTTGTTTCCAATTTGTCGACATGTCTGATACATTGATTGTGATAAAAATAATATAAAATTGGTGCGCAATCGTCTAAATAAAATAGCATCATTAAATAAGTAAAATATTATATATTTTTAAATTATAATTATTCCAACGCATAATAGTTTATTATAAATTTTTATTAATATATTTTACACTTTTTCTTTTTTTTATCAACTTGATAGTTCATTCTAACTCTTTTTAACAGAAGTAATGCTAAATCTGAGATATACCTAGCAGAATATGAAAAATTCCTAATAATTGCATCTATTGTAATATGTATTGTATATCTATTGTAATATTTGCGACTGTGTAATTTTTTAAAATTGTTTTCTAATCGGTGTGGGATCAACAACAGTAAAATAACAACTAACCGTGAAAGTTAAAATAGAGGCAGATTTAAACTGTGTATCAATATTTACATTCAAACAACGAATTATACATCTTTCCGCGATCTTCCCTTTTTTTTTTACCAACTTCTATATTCTTCGCATATTATTTGTTGAAATATTCTTCTTTTGCGTTTAGTAGTGTACTATTTACAATATAAAACAGATATCATGGCAACGTCGTGTGAAGATAATAACTGGGTTTGGGATTATTTCACATTAGTATACAATATTGCAAAATGCGATATTTGTTATACATCCTTTCAAATTACTGAAGTATTGAAGGACAATATAATGAGACATGTAAAAACTGAACATCGTGATGATTATCAGCGTATTGTCTCATCAGGAAATTCACAAAAAGATTTGGAGTCGCAATTATATATAATACAAAACAATGACATCATATGCAAGTTTTGTAATTCAACTTTTTATGCAATAAACATTTCTTATTTTATAAGAAATCACTTAGAAAAGGAACATAAATTTAAAGAAGATACAGCGACACTTTGCGAAGAGCTACGTAAATACTATTTTGACGAATTCGACACGGATATGAAACGACGTTGCACAAGATGCAATGAAACTATTTTAAATAAACCTTCACTGTTATTGAGCCATTTGAGCAAAACTCATAATGTCGATGTTCCTTTAAAATCAAAGGGGTAAGAGAAACGGCTATGAATTGAATATTATATATTTCCTTTTATTAAATTGTTAATTTATCATTTTTGTGTACAACGAGTAGAATTATGCATAACAATTCAAATTATAAAGTTTATATATTTAGCATTTATTTACCACAAATATTATAAATATTCGATTCAACTTATAACTTACCTAATAATATATTAAAATACAATAATACAAATTTGCAATCTTATTATTTTTAATCCTGTAGTGAATAATGTGTGACATTCTGAATAAGTGTGAATTGAGAATAAGCATGAAAATTTATTAATCGGGAAAGAATTTATGTATTTGGATAGTTTTTGAATTTAAAATATTTGAAAATATCAAAAATTGAAGTCTTAGAAAAAGAAGTTGTAGAAGATAATAAAGCTTATTAATAATATTAATGTTGATTTAGTGGTAGTAATTATATATTGCACACATGATTCAAACAAGATTATAATATTGATTAATTCTGAAATTTTTAATCTCTATTTTATGCAGATTTTTAACTTCTAAGAAATGGGTGTGGGAATATTTTACAAGAAGCGAGGAACAAGAAGCAAAATGCAGTGTTTGTAATCAACCATTCATGCTCGAAAAAAAAGTCTCAAAAATAACAAGCCATATAATAAGTAAACATGGTAAAATTTACGATGTCTCAGAAAACTCACAAGAAAATAGAAGCTGGCCCTATTCTGTAACAGAAAACAATAAAATAAAATGCGATATTTGTAATGAAAAATATGATCTATTATTTAAAGCTAATTCGTATATGAAAAAACACTTAGCCGAGGAACATAATCTTAATGAAGATATAGCACAAAAACTTTGCAACTGGGTATTAGAATATTTTTACATATCAAACTTACAGACATCAAAATGCAATACTTGCGAGAACATGTTTCAAACAAATAATTCTTTTAACTTAATGATACATTTGAAAGAAGCACATCAGGTCCGAGTATCTCCGGAAATCATACCAACGCAGTAAGAGAAACGGAGATAAATTGATTATTACTATTTTTTATTAATATTTATATGTACTTATGTGTACAATAAACAGAATTTTGCATAATAAATACTATAATGAAATTCAGATTCTTTGTATTTGTTAACCACAAATATTATAAATATTTGAATTAACTTAACTTACAATTAGCTAATGTTATATCAAAATACGATTAAAAAATTTGTCATGTGTTGTATTTAATATTCCTGTAATAGGTAATTTGTGATAATTTGCATAAGTATAAAAATTAAATATTTGTACAAGAATTTTTGTATTTGAATAGTATTAGAATGAAGAATTTATGAGAATATCAAATTCAAGTTTTCAGCGAGGAATGTTTGGATAATTATAGTGTTTTGTTAATAATAACAGTTTGTACTTAATAATTATATATTGTGCACATAATTCAAAAAATACTTTATAATATTAATTATATATGATTAAGCAGTTGTAATTCAGCAGCATAGTTTAGCAATTTTTTATTTTAATTATGTGCAGATTATCGAGTGAATTAAGCAGTCTTCTTAATTCTGATAGATATACACAAAATAATGCTACATCAAGCAGCTATCATGAGCCAACCAGGAATATTGACTAGAGTTCTGACTGTGATAATCTTTACGATCAGATCAAAAACCCTTCTGGAATCAGAACAACGAGGTACGGCGACAAAGTCCATATTATTAGTTTCTCTTCTCACTCATTTACATATACTTACTTTCTTATACACATAAATAGACATTATAATGATTAAAATTGTGTATAATAAATAAAATCATAACATTTTGGTATTTAGCAAGCATTTACCACAAATATTATAAATATTCGAGTAAACTCTTAATGTAGTTAATATTATATTATAATACGATAATGCAAATTTGCTATTTACTGTATTTAACACTTTTCTAATCACTAATTTGTGACAATTTGATTAAGTATAAATTGTGAATAAGTATGAAAATTTAGTATTCGGGCAGGAATGTTTGTGTTTGAATAGTATTTGTATGTCGAATATATGAGAATATTAAATTTTAGTTTTTAGCGAGAGATGTTTGAATAATAAAAGTGTTCTATTATTAATAACAGTTTGTGCTTAATAATTATACATTGTGCACATGATTCAAGCATATCTTTATAATATTGATTAATTTAACATTTTTATTTTTTATTCTGTGCAGATTATGGGATAGTTTAAGCAGCTTTTTACGTTTTGTTAGACATTCTGAAGATATTGCTATATCAAGCAGCTATCAACAGTCAACCTACAATCCTGATTTTCAAATTATCGAACTTCATAAGTTTGAAGATCTCAATATAGTTGATGCCTCTAATTATAGCATCGATTACATGATGTATAATAGCAAATTGAAAGAATCTGAATTACTTTTTCGACGTAATTCGGTGTAAGCGATGAAATTATAATTATATCTACTGTTTTGCGCACTGATTGTTAATTATTTACTTATCAAGCATTGACGAGGTATAAAATTTTCTCTATATTTTATATAAAATTATTAATATTTATCTATAATTTCTTATATTTGTTACATAACATTATATATATTATATGACATGAATTTATTATTGATTTTGCAATATAATTTTTAAAACATATTTTTTTAACTAAGATATTTATACAGATATTCAATTTTTGTATATGTTTTCAATTTGCTGACATGATTTGATTGTAATAAAAATGATATAAGATTGTGGCAATTGGATAAGTAAAATAGCATTATTAAGTAAGTGTAAGAGGTTATTATTTTAGATTATAATTATTTCATCACATTCAAAAGTTTCTTATAATCTTTGATTGATTAATTTCGCTTCTTTTCTTTTTTTCTCGTTTTTCGATGGTTTTCGATTTGACAGAACTAATCTTTGCTAATTGAAAAATATATCTGCGGGAATTAGCAGGTTTTAATATTCGCGCTTATTGTAATATTTGCGATTGTGTAACTCTTTGTGTGATCTTTCTTTAATCGGTGATATTTTATCTGTACACGATCCGCAACTAATTATGAAAATTAAGATATGTTACGTAATTTTAGACTGTGTATCAATATTTACATTTCTACGCAAAATTATTTATCTTTATGCGATCTTTTTCTTTTTCTTCTACCAGTTTTTATATTCTTCGTCAAAATAAATTTTTTTTGTATTTAGTGATACGTGATCTATAATACAAAGCGAATATCATGTCAAAAAGATTTATTAGCTGTATTTGAGAATATTTTATATCAGAAGACGATAGGGCAAGATACAATCTATATGATAAATTTTATTTCCTTTAAAAGAATACACATTTAAGAAGACACATAAGAGCTGCTCCTGTTATATTTATCATAGTAATATCTCGCAAGAGAGATGGCAATGTGTGAGACACACAATCCAAAATAATGATATAAGATGCGTGTTTTTATATAGGATAAAACTTTTATAGTGACATTGGATGTTACGTATGTTCATGAAAGAACACTTACAATTAGCCAATAAATATAAACGTATTAAAAGTATTATTACGTGTGATGAGTCGGAAGCCGGCGAATTTCGGGAGTGGAGGACCCTAAACGCATCTTCCGTGAATTGAATTCACGTCACGCTTAAATTCGCAAGATGTCAAACTTGAAGACTCGAGGCATCATATGACACTAAATTGTAAGTCTCTAAACAAAAGAATAAATCAATAAATCACTTTTCAAAATTCGGGCGCTTCTTGTATCGCATGACTTATTTTCCGTTATCTAAGATAATATTTTATGTCGCATTTGTTTAAAAAATATACAATTTATATAAATTTTTTATTACTCCGTAAAACGCGATTTAAGATGTGAAGCTATTTAATGCACCCCGAAACGCGATTAATGTTTGCACGAGGCAAGACCACCATCGTTAATATCGCATAGACACAACCATAATAATCTTTCAATAATTACTAATCGATTGCCGGTAATCTACGATCATTCACGAAACAGTATCAATAGAGGGAGGGAATGCAATGTCATTGCCATAAGGCTGAGCGCGCGCTATTGATAAATCTTCTGATGACAGCTCGATTGAACGAAAATCACGTCAGCGTCACATACAGCCCCATGATAGGAGGGTATTAACGTTCCATAACGTTATTCATTTATCAACTATTCATATCCAGAGCTTGAGAAACGCGTTCACGTATCTACACGTCATATTTCACATATGCGTGAAATTGTTAATCGCCCAGTTATTAGTCATCTTTCAATTGCAATTCTATATATGTCATTCGAGTAAATGGGAACGCTTTTAATTTTCAGTGAAAGATATAAAACACGGGTCTTACGTTATTTTCGGTCTAATTATTTCAACGAGCGATAGTTATTTTGACAATTTGGCGATCGATACGCTTATTGGAATTTCCAACCATTCCATATCGTAGAACAGAATGTATGAAACAGCGGTTCTCGCAGCGAGAGGCGCGGCGAGCCGCTGATTAGCAGAAGTCAAGCTGCGGATTAATAGCGTTTACCGATCCGCATTAGTTACGGTTAGTACATTTCAACGCGGTGCCTTGAAATTAGGCACGTACGATAATTAGACGCCGAGCTGCCGCTATTCCATCGCAGAGACCATACGCGCTGTGGAGGATAATTCGTATGGTCAATAGTTACCCTTGCGCTGCAGTGTCGGTCAAGATATTTAATCGATCATTACCTGCATAAATGGAGAACTGCCTCGCAAACGCAATCTAATATTGTCGACGTTATTTTCCATCGATAAATTATACAAGCGCTCGTTGATATTTGATTGAACTTTCGCAGGACATAAGATATTAATTTAATTTCTATTTGATCTCTTCTTTGATGCAAAAGAAATCATACATTTAGTGCCATGAGACGATATGAGTTTGACAAAATTATAAAAAAAAGGATAAAAAATATTAAACATTTAATGTATATACTATTTTTGCGAGAGGAATGTATCTACATTTAACAAAAGCTACTGTTACGATATTTAGATACAGCAATGTTTTCTATAAAAAAAAATATTTATATTTCTCTTTTACCGATTAAATGGCAAGTAAAATCACGTGGTACGATTATGGAAATTTAAATTTCGAAAATTTATCTTTCGAATCTTTTTACTTTAGACGATCTATATAATTCGGGACAAAAATTTATTTATAATTTAATATGTCATATAATGCGCAGATAAAACTTTTAAGAAAGTAAAATACACGAAATGTATTTCTCGAGATACACGCATACATCAGGATACACAGCACATAAAATTACAAATTGCTGTTTTAAATTTTTCATCACCCAGAATCATAGATCGCGTAAAGTGGAATTCAACACGCGCGTACCATACTGTATTTAAATTATTTTGTCTAGACAGAGCAGATCCGCACAATCGATCGTGAGCAATTTGTCTCGGGGACCGTGCCAACATCCGGGTGTTCGCGAAGAACGAAGAGAGATCTTGGTTCCGTTGCCTGGCGGCGCGGAAGTGGATAACGACCCCGCGGTGGAAAAAACTTTTAAAGTAAATATCGTAAAAATTCATTTCCTGCCAGCAATACGTTTCTATTCGTTCCCTTGCTCCCGCATTCTCCTCCTCCTCCTCCGTCGCTCGTTTTTGCTTCTTTCTGCTCGCGCGTTCCCGCCTTTGCACGCTCGAATACAATAATCCTGGTATGGAAGTTCTCGTATTTGCGAGCATTAGGGTGGTTCAAGGGAAAGGGGGCGAAAAGTGTCGGAGAACAGGGGGGGGGAGGGAGGAGGGTTAGCCGGGAAAGAGGCAGGTTGTATACAGGTGTTAGCATATATCGTTTAAGCGTGCCGTGTTCTTTACGGTGAAATTAAAACAAGCGAGACCCCGCGTGAATAGAGAACGGTTAACGGCACACAAATCAGTCCCGTAGAGCTTAACCTGTAACCCGATCGAGCCATATTTTATATCCAACGGGGCAATCAAAGTATTATCCGCAAATATTTTTCTCGAGATATATAAATGGGCGCGCACCGATTGCGTAAAGAATTTTCGCGAAATTTTCCGACAACCCCCCCCCCCCCCCCCGGTACAATGGCTCTCGTCAACACATTTTTCAAGAAACGACGACAAACGCCCCGGCCTGAAAAATGTCTCCTGTCTGATATTGGCGGAACTTTTCCGATTCGCCATTGGCAATGTAAACTCGCCTCTACGTGCATTATGCATGCCAGGAAATAGAACGAGTAGGGAACGCGACCTACACACGTACGCGTGTACATCGACCTGCAAATGTATCGGGGTGGCTCAGCCGGGGCCCGGAATTCGGATAATCATGTTACAGTGAACGAGTTGTAAAATTCATGCCTCGTAAATACGAAATTTCCATTGACAATGGAGAAATGGTCCGATCCCGATAGCCGCTGGCCCTCTTTTTTTTCTCTCGCTAGTGTATGACGAGTTTTGAAAATGATACATTCGTATTTTGCACTTTCTGATCGTAATTGATGATAGAGAAAAAGAGAAAATATTTTTTGTTTTCAGAGAAATCGAATTTTGAATTTATTTTGCATACAATTTCATCCCACGATGATTTATAATATATCACGCAACTACGTCAGTTTATCGTTTACAGACATTTGTTGATTTAAATGTTTCTGCTGCTGTCCCCCCCTCCCCCTGCTACTTTGCGAACTGTTATCAGCGAGCGAGATTATCTGCGATAATTGCACGTTCGTGATTTCACAATTAATTCGTCTCCGATGACTATAATTCAAGATTTGCCATGCTCGTCACGCATGTCTTGTCATTATGACATCGATGACAACATATAGTAATCGCCAATACCACGTTTGTACGATCTGGTTAATGTTGATTGACGCCCTATGTACGCATACGGAGGATGCTCCTCGTCGTATGCACACAGAGGAAGTATCGGAGCCGAGGGGATATGCACCGAGCCATAATTAAACCAACACGTACCATGACTGTTTGCCTTCGCATAGCCGGACACAGCCTATACGTAGTGCTATAAATGCAACTAATCAAATTTACGGAAACCATAGGGAAATTGATTTTCAAACGTGGGTGGAATATTTCTCGGAAATATTTTCTAGAAACTCGGCTCGTGCAAATAAAAGCGATCAATATTATATCTGCAAGACAATAATGATCTAATATCGCGTACCTTATAATAAAACGACACACAGTCTCGATGCTTTTCCACATCTTTTTTTTTTCCAGCATCTGTGTGGCCCGATGATATATCTATATAATCTCTTAATAGATAAATTCTTACGAGAAACAAAACTTTTTAAATGTAATTGAGATTTTACATCCAAACGTGCCGCAAAAGTTCGTCGAGTTAAAATGCAGGTCACCATCAGCGACGATTAAGTCAACCATCGGCGGTGTCTTATTTTTAAAAAAACAAAAGAGATTGGAAGACCCGCCACTTGCCCGACCGACGAAGAGTCGTTTCTCCATAGCGCCGACGTTACTACTTGGAGAGGGACTGCAAGGCATAACGCCGTGCACAGACCCGGGATCCAAACGAGGAATCTGAAATTCCTCCGTCTTATCCCTCCCTTTCCTCCATCCGGCTTGTCTCGCGATGCGGGACGCGCGAGGGGAGGCGGGTCGAAAGTCAATAATCTTCAAGTAATCCGTCTTTCCGGCGAAAGCTATTTTCATTGTACTCCAGATTCGTGGCGCGAGTCACGGTTAGAGGACACGGGGGGAGGGGGAGGGGGAGGGGGAGGGGGAGGGGGAGGGGGAAGGGGAAGAGTAAGAGAGGGGTGGAGTGCGGTGCGTTAATCAACTAAAAGCCGGTAGTCTGGGTTTACACACCGCGTCTCAATAGCCACTATCGTCTACCTCGCATACCGATAACTCCGCCCGGAGAGACGACGAGATGCATACATAAGCGCGCGCGTGCAGGCCACATTCTGTAATCAGCCCCCGCGTCCGTTGAGTGATAGCCCATATTTACTTATTGCGTGCCATCGATCATTCAAGATTCCAGACGATAGGTCCGTTGGTTGCGTGTCGCGACGAGATTCAAAGTTATATCGTTGCGCGGCGACAGAGGGATTTGACAGTTGTAATTATAACTTGGCGTCGTCTCTTGATAATACAAGAAAGTCTTGCGAAAAATCATAACAATTTAGAAATTATTCATATATCTATAAGATAGCACGAGCACGTTTCGAAGATCGTGCGCGTCGTACGCAACAATTTCCATCATACAGAACACGCGAATTATCGTAAAATACGGATATAATACCGACGTGCATGCATCTGGAATGAAACCGAGAAAGCGCAAGTATCAACGGTTCGGTAGTTCTACATGGCAAGTGGAGACTGGCACTTTTGCCAGGCAGTATTTTATAAAAAAATCGCTCTCCGCGCTCTCCTCGCAAATTGCAACGAATATTGCAACTGTGAGAATCATCGTTCTCATCTCATTCGCTCATACAAGCATATTCCCTACAATTCTTCTTATAACGATTCGCGAAACAGCTATCTTATTCAAATTTGACATAATATTTTAATCTTAGCATATGCATACGTGTTTGAAAAACGTTTCACTCACCTCTTTGATAGTGTATATTGAATTTTTTAATTGATCTCGCAGTCAAGTTTCTCAATAATAATTAATTTAAAAAAATAAAAAGGAATACGTCTAGTGTATATATGTGCGTGCATGATGCGTACAAGGCGTAAATTGGATATAATGCAAAAAGAACAATGAAAATAAATGTGGAATTATGACAGAAATTAAAAAATTCGCAAAATTGCGCATATTTCAATTCAAACTGCCAATTGTCAAATAATGATAAATAATACAACGATAGAAGATGTTAAACAGATTTAGTGTACCAATATTCATATTGACATATTATATTCATAAACAAAGAATTATACGTTTTTTCGCGATCTTTCCTGTTTATCAACTTCTATGATAGCATTATTTCATCAACTTTGATGAAATAATGCTTCTCTTTTATTTAATAATAGATAATCTGTGATACAAAGCGACTATCACGTCAACGCCAACGTGGAGAACAAATAACTGGCTGTGCGAATAAATTGCACTAGAAGACAATTTTGTAAGATGTAGTATTTGTGGTGCAGTTTATAAGATGTTTTATACAAGAACACAGAATTAAAAAAAAACCATATAATGAGAGCACATGTGACATCTTTAAATGCTATCATAATTGGAAAACCCTGTTGGGAGCGATATTTTTACACGAGACAAAACAATAATATAAAATGCAATCTTTGTGGTAAAATTAATCAATGGAGAAAAACTGTTAACCCACTTCTAATAAAACATTTAAAAGATATACATAAAGTTAATGAAAGTATAGCAAAGTTTCGTAAATGGCTGCTCCTATATTTTAGTGAGACACAATGCAATATTTGCTGTACCATTTTTCATCTGGTAGTGGTATAATTTAAAAAATACAGATTAATAAATCACATATTAATAAATTATAAAAACACCTAATATAAGATAATTAGTAAGTAACATATTTTTATTAATATTAAGATATTTTATTAGTAAACAGGTGTAATCTATATATAATAAATTAGATGCGTGAAAACGAACATGTTAAGCATGAATTCTCAAATCATAACGGTACGATTTAAGAAACCTTGTAATGGTACGATTTAGGGAGGAAATATATTAGATTTAATAAAAATATCGATTAAAATTTTATAATAATTATAATATATACATAAAATGGATGTAAAATATTCAATAAACCTATACTTTAATAAAAAAAAACATAAGAGTGCAGAATAAAACGGTAGGTGTTAGTTTAGTATCAGTTACACAAGTTGATCGAAAAATTACATCAAGCGTATTTGATATTTTTATAAATGTTTGTAGCACAGTCAAACCAAAATGTAATCTCGTAATTTTTTGTCTGTACTTGTTATTGCTCATTTATTTTATATTTTTATTGTTAGATATTGTTTATACTCAATAATAAGCAAAATATTGATGAGGTATGATTTAGAAGACCGGAATGTATTCTTCGTCAACTTCTTATTATATCTAAAGATAATAATATAAAATTGCCATGTATTCAATATAGTACTCCTGTAATCGGTATTTTGTGACTATTTGTATAAGTTTAAATTATGAAAAAGTATGAAAGTTAAATAAACGTACAAAAAAAATTTTCTATTTAGTATTTCAATGTTGAAATTTTTAAAATGTCGAATATTCAAGTTTTCAAAGATAATGAAAACGTTTTATTAATAACAATTTGTACTTAATAATTATATATTGTGCTCACGAAAGAAGCAAGATTTTAAAATATTGATTAATCCAGTAATTTTTACTCCTTCTAATCATATTATCGAGTCGTTCAAGCAGTTTTTAAAATTTTGAAAGAGATGCTGAGAATATTGTTCCATCAAGCAGTCAATCTACAGTTTTGACTACCAATTCGACGAACAATTTTAATCTTGATGATTTTGATGTTCTTAATGACTTTAATAACTTGATAAATAATTACAAATAAGTGAGGGAATTAATGCGCCTCTAATGAGTAATCATTTATTTCCCTATTTTGAAGTAATATTAAACGATATAATATAAAATTATAATTACATCAACTTTTTGCAAATATATAGCTTGTTAATTACTTACTCATAAGCATTGACAAAGATATAAATTTTTTATTCTATTTATATCTATTATTTTATACATATGTTGTATAACATCATAAATATATTATATGACATTTTATATGAATCTATGTTTGAATCTGCAAGAGTAATTTTTTAAGTATTAATTTGTATTAACAAAACTATTTAAACAAACATTAGAGATTACTGTATCCGTTTTCAATTTGTTGACATGCATTGACTATAATGAAAGTAATATGAAATTTACGCAATCTCATAAATATAAAAATATATTTTTAATTTATAATTATTTAATACACATACAAGTTTATTACATTATTTGATTAATATATTCCGCATCTATTCTCTTTCATCTATCATCCAGATAGATTATTCTAATTATTTTGACAGAAGTTCGCTAAATCAAAAATATTCTGCAAAAATTGGAAAGTTTCTAATATTTGCATTTATTGTAATATTTGCGAATATGTAATTTTTTTCCAATTGTTTTCTAATCGGTGAAATTATCAGCAAAAAATCAACAATTAACAACCTAAAAGATAAGACATGTTAGACAGATTTAGAGTGTGATTCAATATTTACATTCTTACAATAAACAGACATACGTCTTTCGGCAACCTTCCTTTTTCTTTTACCAACATCTATATTCTTCGTATATTATTTGTTGTAATAATTCTTCTTTTGTACCTAGTAGTGCATGATCTACGAAACAAAGCAGATATCATGGCAATGTTGTGTGAAGATAATAACTGGTTTTGGGTTTATTTCACATCAGTAAACAATATTGCAAAATGCGATATTTGTTATACATCCTTTCAAATTACTGAAGTACCGAACGTAATGAGTCATATAAGAACTGAACATAGTGTTGATTATCAGCGTATTGTCTCATCAGGAAATTCACAAGAAGATTTGAAGTCGCAATTATATATAATAAAGAACAATTACATCACATGCAAGTTTTGTGATTCAATTTTTTATGAACCAAACAACAGTTTAATAGATCACTTAAGAAAAAAACATAAAATTGAAAAAGATAAAGCGGCAAAAATCTGCGACGTGCTACGTAAAGACTATTTTGTCGAATCCGACACGGATATGAAACGACGTTGCACAAGTTGCAATGAAACAATTTTAAATAAACCTTTACTTTTAATGAGCCATTTGAGCGAAGTTCATGAGATCAATCTTCTTTTGAAAATCAAATCAGTGGGGTAAGAGAAACGGCGATGAATTGAATATTATTAATTTTTTTCATTTGAATTATTTATTAATTATATTTGTGTACAACGATTAGAATTATGTATAACATTTAAAATCAGAAAATTTAAATTTTTAACATGCATTTACCACAAATATTATAAATATACGAGTCAACTTATAACTTAGCTAATAATATATCAAAATACAGTAATACAAATTTGCCATCTATTATATTAAATTCTGTAATGGATAATTTGTGACACTCTGAATATGTATAAATTGAGAATAAGCATAAAAATTATATAATTGGGCAAGAACTTTCGTATTTAAATAGTTTTTAAATGTAAAATTTTTAAAAATATCAAAAATTCAAGTTTTAGGAAAATAAAAAGTTTTAGAAGATAATAAAGATTATTAATAATATTAGTTTTTTTATTTAGTATTACGGTAATTATATGTATATTATACACATAATTCAACCAAGATCTTACAATATTGATTAATTCAAAAATTTTTACTCTATATTTTATGCAGATTTTTAACATCTTTGAAATGGTTGTGGGAATATTTTACAAGGAGCGAGAAAGAAGAAGCAAAATGCAACGTTTGTAATCAACCTTTTTTGCTCACAAAATACACCTCAAGTATGGTAAAACATATAAAAGGGAAACATGGTTATATTAACGATGTCTCAGAAAACTCACAAGAAAATAATAGCTGCCCCTATTCTATAACAGAAAACAATAAAATAAAATGCGATATTTGTAATAAAAAATTTGATCTAATATTTATAGCTAATGCGTATATGAAAAAACACTTAGCCGAGGAACATAATCTTAATGAAGATATAGCACGAAAACTTTGCAAATGGGTATTAGAATATTTTCATATATCAAGCTTACAAACATCAAAATGCAATATTTGCGAGAACATGTTTAAAATAAGTAATTCTTTTAACTTAATGATACATTTAAAAGAAGCTCATCAGGTCCGAGTATCTCCGGAAATCATACCAACGCGGTAAGAGAAAAATAAAAATAATTTGAATATTACTATTTTTTATAGTTATTTATATGTACTTATGTGTACAATAAACAGAAATGTGCATAATAAATGCTATAATGAAATTCAAATTCTTTGTATTTGTTTACCACAAATAATATAAATATTTAAATTAACTTAACTTAGAATTAGCTAATATTGTATCAAAATACTTTAAGAAAATTTGCCGTATGTTGTATTTAATATTCATGTTATCGGTAATTTGTGATAATTTAAATAAGAAAGATTTATGAATAAGTTTGAAAATTAGATAATCGGGAAATAATTATTGTATTTAATTAGTATTTTTGTGTCGAAATTATATGATAACATCAAATTCAAGTTTTCATCGAGAAATGTTTAAATAACAAAAGTGTTTCATTAATAATAACAGAATGTACTTAATATTAATATATTGTGCACATAATTCAAGGAAGACTTTATAATTGTGATTAATTGAGCAATTTTATTTTTTATTCTGTGCAGAATATCGAGTGAATTAAGCAGTCTTTTTAATTCTGATAGATGTGCAGAAAATAATGCCCTATCAAGCAGCTATAATCAGCCAACCAGGAATGTTGACCAGAGTTCTGACTGTGATAATTATTACGATCAGATCGATAACCCTTCAGAAATCAAAAGAACAAGGTACAATAAATAGCGACAAAGTCAATATTACTAATTTATCTCTTTTCACTCATTTACGTATAGGTACTTTTCTGTACACATAAATAGATATTATGATAAATAAAATTGTGTATAATAAATAAAATCATAAAATTTTGATATTTAGAAAACATTTACCACAAATATTGTAAGAATTAAAGTAAACTTTTAATGTAGCTAATATTATTTTATAATAATAATATGATAATGCAAATTTGCTATTTACTGTATTTAATACTTCTTTAATCCGTAAATACTGACAATTTGATTAAGTAGAAATTGAGAATAAGGATGAAAATTTAATAATTAGGCAGGAATGTTTGTGTTTGAATAGTATTTGTATGTTGAATTTATGAGAATATCGATTGTCTAGTTTTCAGCGAGAGATTTTGGATAATGAAAGAGATTCATTAATAATAACAGTGTGTACTTAATAATTATACATCTATTGTACACATGTTTCAAGAAAGATTATATAATTTTCATTTATGAGCAAGTTTATTTTTTATTCTGTGCAGATTATCGAGTGAAGTGAGCAGTCTTTTTAATTCTGATAGATGTGCAGAAAATAATGTTCCTTCAAGCAGCTTTAATGAGCCACTCAAAAATGTTGACCAGAGCTGTGATGATCTTTACGATCAGATCAATAACCCTTCAGGAATGAAAACAATAAGGTACAAGAAATGGCGACAAAGTCGATATTAATAGTTTATCTTTTCACTCATTTACATATAGGTACTATTTGTAAATTTAGATATAATAAATATTATAATAAATAGAATTGTGTATGATAAATGTAATCATAAAATTTTGATATTTAGCTAGCATTTACCACAAATATTGTAAATATACAAATAAACTCTTAATATAGCTAATATTATTTTATAATATGATAATGCAAATTTGCTACTTATTGTATTTAATACTCCTTTAATCGGTAATTAGTGACAATGTGTATTCTTAATAATTATATGTTGTGCACATGATTCAAGAAAAACTTTATAATTAAGATTAATGAGCAATTTTATTTTTTATTCTGTGCAGATTATCCAGTGAATTAAGCAGTCTTTTTAATTCTGATAGATGTGCAGAAAATAATGCTCCGTCAACCAGCTATAATCAGCCACCCAGGAATGTTGACCAGAGTTCTGACTGTGATAATCATTACGTTCAGGTCGATAACTGTTCAGAAATCAAAACAACGAAGTACAAGAAATGGCGAAAAAGTCGATATTATTAGTTTATCTTTTTTCACGTATTTACATTTAGAGGAGGCCAGGGACAAACGTAACATTTTGCTTATTCGAATCGTTATCTTCCATTTCTTTGTATGCACATAAACTATGTTATTTACAAAAGGTAAATACATTGTTTGCTTACATTATGGGATAGATAAAATCTAATTACATTTTATCATTTAATAGAATAATCGAATATTATAAAGATCAAGATTTGTTACGATTGTTCCCATTCCTGAGGTCAGTTGTAACAAGACCTAGGGAATGATTGTAACATAAAAAAATAAAATATAGACAAACATATTCAATGTAACAAAACGCGTTTTATTTCACTTTTGGTAATTGCTTCGAAGATACTCTTCTTAAATAGTTATAATATTTTATATCTAATTATATTAAACATAAATTATATAAACATAGAATTGACGAAAATTTTTATCATAACAAAGAACTTCTGCTTTATAACATAAACATAATTTCTAAATTAAGATTAGATTACTAATATCTGAAAATAATATAAATTTGAATGGTCTGCAAGTTTGAGTTATTAATATAAACTAAAAAAATAATAAACTATAAAAACTTTAATATCCGTTAAAAAATTAAGAAAAAGTCACTCAAATAGACGATTAATATTTAAGTAAGCTCTTAATGTAGCTAATATTATTTTATAATACGATAATGCAAATTTGCTATTTACTGTATTTAATAATATTTTTAATCCGTAATTAGTTACAATTTAATTAAGTAGAAATTGAGAATAAGTATGAAAATTTAATAAACGAGCAGGAATGTTTGAGTTTGAATAGCATTTGTATTCCTAATTTATGAGAATATTGATTTTCCAGTTTTTAGCGAGAGATGTTTGAATAATAAAAGTGTTGTGTTATTAATAACAGTTTGTGCTTTCAATATCACTAATGCCTCTCATTATAGCATTGATGACATGTTGAATAATAGCATATTAAAAAATTCTAAATTGCTTTTTCGATGTAACACAATGAATGTGATAAATTTATAATCTACTGTTTTGGACATTTATAGACCGTTAATTATCTACTTATCAAGCATTGACAAAGCATAAAATTTTCTTTATATTTTTTATAAAATTATTTATATCTATCTATAATTTTTTACATTTGTTACATGACATTATACAGGGTGTTTCTTAAACATATGTCAAAAATTCAAGGGGTGATTCCTTAGGTCATTTTATGAAAATTTATACCTCAGATGATATTTCAAAAATTATTTCTGGGGTATTCCAACAAGTTCCAATCAATGAAAAGATAATTGGATTCATGTATCCTAAAGCTGGTGGTAGTCATTTTCAACAGTTCTTGTGAACAGTATGTAGATTAATAAGCTTTACATGTAATATTTATGTAATAAAAATATTGTATGTCTTGTAAAATTTTATCGCCCTGTATCTTCGAAACAAAGCGATTTTCGAAAAATCATCACAGGTATAAATTTTCATAATATAACCCAAGGAATCACCCTTTGAATTTTTGACATATGTTTAAGAAACACCCTGTATATTATGACATGAATTTATCATTGATTTTGTAAAATAATTTTTTGAACGTGTTGTATTAACTATAAAGTTATTTTAACAGGTATTAAATTTTTTTATGTTTTCAATTTGTTGACATGCATTGATTATAATAAAAATGATATAAAATTGATGCACTTATATGAATAAATAGCATTATTAAATAAGTTTGATAAATTATTATTTTAGTTTATAATTATTACATCATACCATTTCATTACCGTTTCGACAATATTCGATCGAAAAAATAAAAATCTATTTGTTTCAAGAAGTTGTTTCACCCTTTTAATGGCCATTTGTGCCTTTAATAACACAAAATATGTTTTTATTTTCATTTAAACAATAACATATCTAAATCTTATCAATATAAAAAAAGCACATTTCCGATCCTTTACTTGTAAGTCAATAGCATAGATGCCGAAAGAAGCGTCATGCGCTTCGCAATATTTTCGGTCGTACAAAAAACGCGCAAGTACGTGAATAATTATAGATTACTGATATATCATCAACGCGCATGCATCTCGAACGCAGCCGAGAATGCAAATTGCAGGTGTCAGCGACTCAATAGTCTTACATAGCAAACTTTTGCCAAGTAGTCTTTCATAAAAGTCGACACTCTCCACGTAAACCGTAACCAGTAAAGCAACTGTATTGTCGCGCGTCCTTATAATTTCATCCTTCCTAACATTCATTAATCTAACAACAATTAATCTTTATTCTATACAACATATCGAGTAGTTACAAGCAGCGTTTTAATCATTTAAAAAGGAGATGCTAAAGATATTGTTATATCAAGCAGCTATCAACATCCATTTTGCAATAACCACAGTTTTTGACAATTATGTCTTAAATTATCTCAAATAAGTGAAAAATTAACGAATCTAGATATTAATAATCATTTGCTCTTGTCTTTTGTAACATTTAGAAATGTTATACAAATTTCATTATATTTTTATACAAATATATACATTCTGTTATCTATTTATCTATTTATCAAGCATTGCCAAGAACATAAATTCTTTCTAATTTTTCATGGCATTTATATTTATCATTTTTGCATATATTATGTATGAGGAAAAAAAGAGAGAAAGTGAGAGAAAGAGAGAGAGAGAAAGATAAAAAGATAGAAAAAGAGATATAAATTTATCATAGATTCGGCAAAAATAATCTTCTAAATATATTGTATTATTAAACAGATATTAGTTTTTTTCGTTTCCAATTTGTTGACATATCTGATGCATTGATTGTAATAAAATAATATAAAATTGGAGCGCAATCTTCTAAATAAAATAGCATTACTAAATAAGTAAAATAATATGTCTTTTCAAATTATAATTATTCCAACACATAAAAGCTTATTATAATTTTTTATTAACATATTCCGCACTTTTTCTTTTTTTTTATCAACTTGAGAATTCACTCTAATTCATTTTAACAGAAGTAGTATTTGCTAATTCAATTATAACTAGCAGAAATTTTAAAATTTCTTATATTCGCATATATTGTAATATTTGCAACCGTGTAATTTTTTTCAATTGTTTTCTAATCGGTGGGATTATCGACAGTAAAAGAACAACTAACCGTAAGAGTTAAAACAGGGACAGATTAAAACTGTGTATCAATATTTACAATCCTAAAAAGGTCATACGTCTTTTGGCAACCTTTTTTTTTTTTCTACCAACATCTATATTTTTCGTATATTATTTGTTGTAATAATTCGTCTTTTGTACCTAGTAGTGCATGATCTACGACACAAAGCAGATATCATGGCAACGTCGGGTAAAGATAATAACTGGTTTTGGGTTTATTTCACATCAGTAAACAATATTGCAAAGTGCGATATTTGTTATACATCCTTTCAAATTACTGAAGTACCGAACAACGATGTAATGAGTCATATAAGAACTGAACATAGTGTTGATTATCAGCGTATTGTCTCATCAGGAAATTCACAAGAAGATTTGGAGTCGCAATTATATATAATAAAGAACAATTACATCACATGCAAGTTTTGTGATTCAATTTTGTATGAAACAAACAATTCGTACAGTTTTATAAATCACTTAAACACAAAACATAAAATTGGAAAAAATAAAGCGGCAAAAATTTGCAACGAGCTACGTAAATACTATTTTGACGAATCCGACAAGGATATGGAACGACGTTGCAAAAGTTGCAAAGAAACAATTTTAAATAAACCTTTACTCTTAATGAGTCATTTGAGCGAAGTTCATAAGATCAATCTTTCTTTGAAAATCAAATCAATGGGGTAAGAGAAACGGCGATGAATTGAAAATTATTAATTTTTCCATTTGAGTTATTTATTAATTATATTTGTGTACAACGATTAGAATTATGTATAACATTTAAAATCATAAAATTTAGATGTTTAGCATGCATTTACCACAAATATTATAAATATTCGAGTCAACTTATAACTTAGCTAATAATATATCAAAATACAGTAATACAAATTTGCTATCTATTATATTAAATTCTGTAATGGATAATTTGTGACCCTCTGAATATGTATAAATTGAGAATGAGCATAAAAATTAAATAATTGTGCAAGAACTTTTGTATTTGTATAGTTTTTAAATGTAAAATTATTAAAATTATCAAAAATTCAAGTTTTTGGAAAGTAAGAAGTTTGAGAAGATAATGAAGGTTATTAATAATATTAGTTTTTTGATTTAGTATTACGGTAACTATATGTATATATTATACACATAGTACAACCAAGATTTTATAATATTGATTGAATCAGAAATTTTTACTCTATATTTTATGCAGATTTTTAACTTCGATGAAATGGGTGTGGGAATATTTTACAAAAAGCAAGAAACAAGAAGCAAAATGCAGTGTCTGTAATTCATTTTACTTCCTCGAAAAAGACGTCTCGATAATGATAAACCATATAATAAATAAACATGGTAATATTTACGATGTCTCAAAAAACTTACAAGAAAATAAAAGCTGGCCCTATTCTATAACAGAAAACAATGAAATAAAATGCGATATTTGTTATAAAACTTATGATCTATTTTTTTATAATCAAATACGTATGAAAAAACACTTAGCCGAGGCACATAATATTAATGAAGATATAGCACGAAAACTTTGCAAATGGGTATTAGAATATTTTCAGATATCAAGCTTACAGACATCAAATTGCAATATTTGCGAAAACATGTTTAAAATAAGTAATTCTTTTAACTTAATGATACATTTGAAAGAAGCGCATCAGGTCCGAGTATCTCCGGAAATCATACCAACGCGGTAAGAGAAAAATGAACATAAATTGAATATTACTATTTTTTATAGTTATTTATATGTACTTATGTGTACAATAAACAGAAATGTGCATAATAAATGCTATAATGAAATTCAAATTCTTTGTATCTGTTTACCACAAATAATATAAATACTCGAATTAACTTAACTTACAATTAGCTAATATTGTATCAAAATACGATAAGAAAATTTGCCATATGTTGTATTTAATATTCCTGTAATCGGTAATTTGTGATAATTTAAATGAGAAAGATTTATGAATAAGTTTGAAAATTAGATAATCGGGAAATAATTATTGTATTTAATTTGTATTTTTGTGTCGAATTTATGTAAATATTTAATTCGAGTTTTCACCGAGAAATGTATGGATAATAGAAGTGTTTCATTAATAATAACAGTGTGTACTTAATATTAATATATTGTGCACATAATTCAAGGAAGACTTTATAAATTTGATTAATTTAGCAATTTTATTTTTTATTCTGTGCAGATTATCGAGTGAATTAAACAGTTTGTTTAATTCTGATAGATGTGCAGAAAATAATGCTGTATCAAGCAGCTATAATCAGCCAACCAGGAATGTTGACCAGAGTTCTGACTGTGATAATTATTACGATCAGATCGATAACCCTTCAGA
The DNA here is from genome assembly GCA_963971435.1 of Lasius platythorax. Classification (NCBI taxonomy): domain Eukaryota; kingdom Metazoa; phylum Arthropoda; class Insecta; order Hymenoptera; family Formicidae; genus Lasius; species Lasius platythorax. The sequence goes on from OZ020536.1 coordinate 8,007,340, forward strand.
AATCAAAAGAACAAGGTACAAGAAATGGCGACAAAGTCAATATTACTAATATATGTATATATCTTTTCACTCATTTACGTATAGGTACTTTTCTGTACACATAAATAGATATTATGATAAATAAAATTGTGTATAATAAATAAAATCATAAAATTTTGATATTTAGCAAACATTTACCACAAATATTGTAAGAATTAAAGTAAACTTTTATTGTAGGTAATATTATTTTATAATGATAATATGATAATGCAAATTTGCTACTTATTGTATTTAATACTTCTTTAATCGGTAATTAGTGACAATTTGTTTTAGTAGAAATAGAGAATAAGTATGAAAATTTAATAATCAGGCAGAAATGTTTGTGTTTGAATAGTATTTATGTCGAGTTTATGAGAATATCGATTTTCTAGATTTTAGCGAAAGATTTTTTGGATACTAGAAGTGTTTCATTAATAATAACAGTTTGTATACTAAATAATTATATGTTGTGCACATGATTCAAGAAAGACTTTATAATCAAGATTAATGAGCAATTTTATTTTTTATTCTGTGCAGATTATCCAGAGATTTAAGCAGTCGTTTTAATTCTGATAGATGTGCAGAAAATTATGTTCCGTCAACCAGCTATAATCAGCCACCCAGGAATGTTCACCAGAGTTCTGACTGTGATAATCATTACGTTCAGATCGATAACTGTTCAGAAATCAAAACAACGAAATACAAGAAATGGCGACAAAGTCGATATTATTAGTTTATCTTTTTTCACTCATTTACATATAGAGGAGGCCAGGGACAAACGTAACATTTTACTTATTTCAGTCGTTATCTTCCATTTCTTTGTATGCACATAAACTTTGTTTCTTACAAAAAATAAATACATCCTTTGCTTACATTATGGGATAGATAAAATCTAACCACATTTTATCATTTAATAGAAAAATCGAATATTATGAAAATGAAGATTTGTTACGATTGTTCCCATTCCTGGGTTCAGTTGTAACAAGACCTATGGGATGATTGTAACATAAAAAAATAAAATAAAAAAAACATATTCAATAAAACAAAACGCGTTTTATTTCACTTTTGGTAATTGCTTCGAAGATACTCTTATTAAATGGTTATAATATTTTATATCTAATTATTTTAAACATAAATTATATAAACATAGAATGGATGAAAATTTTTAACATAACAAAAAACTTCTGCCTTATAACATAAACATAATTTGCAAATTAAAATTAGGTTACTTATACCTGAAAATAATATAAATTTGAATGGTCTGCGATCTTGAGTTATTAATATAAAATAAAAAAATAAGAAACTAATAAAGACTTTGGTGTCCGTTAAAAAATTAAGAAAAAGTCACTCAAATAGACTATTAATATTTAAGTAAGCTCTTAATGTAGCTAATATTTTTTTATAATACGATAATTGCAAATTTGCTATTTACTGTATTTAATAATTTTTTAATTGGTAATTAGTTACAATTTGATTAAGTAGAAATTGAGAATAAGCATGAAAATTTAATAATCGGGCAGGAATGTTTGAGTATGAATAGTATTTGTATGCCTAATTTATGAGAATATCGATTTTCAAGCTTTAGCGAGATATGTTTGAATAATAAAAGTGTTGTGTAATTAATAACAGTTTGTGCTTTCAATATCGCTAATGCCTCTCATTATAGCATTGATGACATGTTGAATAATAGCAAATTAAATAATTCTATATTGCTTTTTCGATGTAACACAAAGAATGTGATAAAATTATAATCTACTGTTTCAGGCACTTATAGACTGTTAATTAAATACTTATCAATCATTGACGAAACATAAAATTTTCTTTATAATTTTTATAAAATTATTTATATCTATCTATAATTTTTTACATTTTTACATGACATTTTACAGGGTGCTTCTTAAACATATGTCAAAAATTCAAGGGGTGATTCCTTGGGTCCTTTTATGAAAATTTATACCACGGATGATTTTTCGAAAATCGCTCCTAAAGTATTCCAACGAGTTCCAATCAATGAGCAGATAATTGGGTTCATGTATCCTAAAGCTGGTGGTAGTCATTTTCAACAGTTCTTGTGAACAGTATGTAGATTAATAAGCCTTACATGTAATATTTATGTAATAAAAATATTGTATTTTTTGTAAAATTTTATCGCCCTGTATCTTCAAAACAAAGCAATTTTCGGAAAATCATCACAGGTATAAATTTTCATAAAATAACACTAAGAATCACCCTTTGAATTTTTGACATATGTTTAAGAAACACCCTGTATATTATATGACATGAATTTATCATTGATTTTGTAAAATAATTTTTTGAACGTGTTGTATTAACTATAAAGTTATTTAAACAGGTATTACATTTTTTTATGTTTTCAATTTGTTGACATGCATTGATTATAATAAAAATGATATAAAATTGATGCAATTTTATGAATAAATAGCATTATTAAATAAGTTTGATAAATTATTATTTTAGTTTATAATTATTTCATCATATTATTTCATTACCGTTTCGACAATATTCAATCGAAAATATAAAAATCTATTTTTTTCAAGAAGTTGTTTCACCCTTTTAATGGCCATTTGTGCCTTTAATAACACAAAATATGTTTCTTATTTTCATTTAAACAATAACATATCTAAAGCCCATCAATATAGGAAAAGCACACTTCCGATCCTTTACTTGTATTATACCTAGCAGAAATTTAAAAATTTCTTATATTCGCATATATTGTGATATTTGCGACCGTGTAATTTTTTCAATTGTTTTCTAATCGGTGGGATTATCGACAGTAAGAGAACAACTAACCGTAATAGTTAAAACAGGGACAGATTAAAACTGTGTATCAATATTTACAATCCTAAAAAGGTCATACGTCTTTCGGCAACCTATTTTTTTTCTTTTACCAACATCTATATTCTTCGTATATTATTTGTTGTAATAATTCTTCTTTTGTACCTAGTAGTGCGTGATCTACGACACAAAGCAGATATCATGGCAACGTCGGGTGAAGATAATAACTGGTTTTGGGTTTATTTCACATCAGTAAACAATATTGCAAAATGCGATATTTGTTATACATCCTTTCAAATCACTGAAATACCGAACGACGATATAATGAGTCATATAAGAACTGAACATAGTGTTGATTATCAGCGTATTGTCTCATCAGGAAATTCACAAAAAGATTTGGAGTCGCAATTATATATAAAACATAACAATGACATCACATGCAAGTATTGTGATTTAATTTTTTATGCAACGGACAATTCGTACAATTTACTAAATCACTTAGAAACAACACATAGAATTAAAGAAGATATAGCGGCACAAATCTGCGAATGGCTACGTGAATACTATTTTGACGAAATCGACACGGATATGAAACGACGTTGCACAAGATGCAATGAAACTATTTTAAATAAACCTTTACTGTTATTGAGCCATTTGAGCAAAACTCATAATGTCGATGATGTTCCTTTGGAATCAGTGGGGTAAGAGAAACGGCTATGAATTGAATATTATTAACTTTTTTCTATTGAATAGTTTATTAATCATTTTTGTACAACGAGTAGAATTATGCATAACAATTAAAATCATAAAGTTTAAATATTTAGCATTTATTTACCACAAATATATTATAAATGTTCGAGTCATTTTATTACTTATTGTTAGCTAATATATTATATTAAAATACAATAATACAAATTTGCCATCTATTATATTTAATTCTGTAATGGATAACTTGTGACAAACTGAATAAGTATGAATTGAAAAGCATGAAAATTAAATGAACGGGAGAAATTTTTGTATTTGAATAATTTTTGAATGTCGAATTTTTGAAAATATTGAAAATTCAAGTCTCAGGAAAAGGAGAAGTTTTAGAAGTAATAAAGCTTATTAATAATATTAGTTTTAATTTAGTGTTAGTAATTATACATTGTACACATAATGCAAGCAAGATCTAATAATATTGATTAATCCAAAAATTTTTACTTTCTATTTTATGCAGATTTTTAAATTTCTAGGAACTGGGAGTGGGAATATTATACAAGAAGCGAGGGACATAAAGCAGAATGCAGTGTATGTAGTGAACATTTCGTTCCCAACAATAACGTCTCAGTTATAAAAGACCATATAAAAAGTTATCATGGTAACATTTTAGATGTCTCAAAAAACTTACAAGCATATAAAAACTGGCCTTATTCTATAACAGAAAACAACCAATTAAAATGTGATAATTGTGATAAGAGTTATGATCTAATATTTTATGCTAGTGCAAATATGAAAACACACTTAGTATCGAAACATAATCTTAATGAAGGGATAGCACGAAAACTCTGCAACTGGATATTAGAATATTTTCATATATCAAACTTACAAACATCAAAATGTAATATTTGCGAGAACATGTTTCAAACAAGTAATTCTTTTAACTTAATGATACATTTGAAAGAAGCTCATCAGGTCCGAGTATCTCCGGAAATCATACCAACGCGGTAAGAGAAACGGCAATAATATAAATATTACAATTTTTTTATAATTATTTATATGTACTTATGTGTACAATAATCATTTATTAACCATTTTTGTGTACAACAAGTAGATTATGTATATAAATTGAAATCATAAAATTCAGATATTTAGCATGTATTTATCACAAATATTATAAATGATCGAGTCAACTCATGACTTAGCTAAAATTAAAATACAATAATGCAAATTTGCCATCTATTATATTTAATCCTGTAATCGATAATTTGTGAAAGTCTAATTAAGTATGAATTGAGAATAAGCATGAAAAAATTAAATGATCGGGCAAGGTTTGTTGTATTTTGATATCTTTGGAATGTCAAATTTTTGAAAATATCGAAATTTAAGTCTCAGGAAAAAAAGAAGTTTTAGAAGATAATAAAACTTATTATAATAATAATAGTAATTTTAATTTAGTGATAGTAATTATACATTGTACACATGATTCAAGCAAGATCTTATAATATTGATTAAACTAGAAATTTTTACTCTCTATTTGATGCAGATTTTTAACTTATAAAAACTGGATTTGGGCATATTATACAAGAAACAACAATCTTGCAAAATGCAGTGTTTGTAGTAAAACTTACGTAGGCCTCACTAACATCTCAATGATGATAAACCATATAAAAACGGCACATGGTAATATATTTGATGTCTCGGAAAACTCACGAGCATATGAAAACTGGCCCTATTCTATAACAGAAAACAATCGAGTAAAATGTGATAATTGTGTTGAGAGTTATGATCTAATATTTTATGCTACTCCACAAATGAAAACACACTTAATCAAGGCACATAATCTTAATGAAGGGATAGCACGAAAACTCTGCAACTGGGTATTAGAATATTTTCATATATCAAACTTACAGACATCAAAATGCAATAGGTGCCAGAACGTTTTTCAAAAAAGTAACTTCTTTAACTTAATGATACATTTGAAAAAAGTTCATCAGATCTGTGTACCTCCGGAAATCATACCAGCAAGGTAAGAGAAATGGCAATAAATTGAATATCAATATTTCGTTTATCTTTTATATGCATACGTATGTATACAATGAACAGAATTGTGCATAATAATTGCATATTAAAATTCAGATATTTAATATGTGTTTATCAAAATTATTATAAATATTTAAATCAACTTAACTTACAACAAATATTAAAAATATTAGAGTAAACTTAACTTACAATTAGCTAATATTATATCAAAATAGAATAAACAAATTTGCCATGTGTTGTACTTAATATTCCAGTAATCGGTAATTTGTGATAATTTGAATAAGTATGAAAATTAAATAATCGGGAAATAATTATTGTATTTAATTAGTATTTTTGTGTCGAATTTATGTAAATATCAAATTCGAGTTTTCATCGAGAAATGTATGGATAATATAAGTGTTTTATAAATAATAACAGTATGTACTTAATAATTATACATTGCGCACATGATTCAAGAAAGACTTTGTAATTGTGATTAATTGAGCAATTTTATTTTTCATTCTGTGCAGATTATCCAGTGAATTAAACAGTTTTTTTAATCCTGATAGATGTGCAGAAAATAATGCTCCATCAAGCAGCTGTAATCAGCCATCCAGGAATGTTGACAAAAGTTCTGACCGTGATAATCTTTACGATGAGATCGAAAACTCTTCAAAAATGCAAACAACAAGGTACAAGAAGTGGCGACACAGTCGATATTACTAGTTTATCTCTTTTCACTCATTTACATATAAGTACCTTTTTGTACACATAAATAAATATTGTAATAAATCAAAATGTGTATAATAAATAAAATCATAAAATTTTGATATTTAGCAAGTATTTACCACAAATATTGTAAATATTCAAGTAATCTCTTAATGTAGCTAATATTATTTTATAATATAATAATGCAAAATTGCTATTTACTGTATTTAATACTTCTTTAATCCGTAATTGATAACAATTTCATTAAGTAGAAATTGAGAATAGGTATGAAAATTTAATAATTGGGCAGGAATGTTTGTGTTTAAATAGCATTTGTATGTCGAATTTATGAGAATATCGATTTTCTAGTTTTTATCGAGAGATTTTTGAATAATATAAGTGTTTCATTAATAATAACAGTGTGTACTTAAAATTATAAATTGTGCACATGATTATGGAAGATTTTATAATTTTAATTAATGAGCAATTTTATTTTTTAATCTGTGCAGATTATCGAATGAATTAAGCAGTATTTTTAATTCTGATAGATGTGCAGAAAATAATGCTCCATCAAGCAGCTATAATCAGCCACTCAAAAATGTTGATCAGAGTTTTGACTGTGATGATCTTTACGATCAGATCAATAACCCTTCAAAAATGAAAACAATAAGGTACAAGAAATGGCGACAAAATCGATATTATTAGTTTATCCTTTCACTCATTTACATATAGGTACATTTTGTAAACTTAAATATAATAGATATTATATTAAATAGAATTGTGTAGAATAAATGAAATCATAAAATGCTGATATTTAGCTAGCATTTACCACAAATATTGTAAATATACAAATAAACTCTTAATATAGCTAATATTATTTTATAATATGATAATGCAAATTTGCTACTTATTGTATTTAATACTTCTTTAATCGGTAATGAGTGACAATTTGATTAAGTAAAAATTGAGAATAAGTATAAAAATTTAATAATCGAACAGGAATGTTTGTGTTTGAATAGTATTTATGTCGAGTTTATGAGAATATCGAATTTCTAGTTTTTAGCGAAAGATTTTTGGATACTAGAAGTGTTTCATTAATAATAACAGTGTGTATACTTAATAATTATATGTTGTGCACATGATTCAAGAAAGACTTTATAATTAAGATTAATAAGCTATTTTATTTTTATTCTGTGCAGATTTTCCAGTGAATTTAGCAGTCTTTTTAATTCTGATAGATGTGCAGAAAATAATGCTCCGTCAACCAGCTATAATCAGCCACCCAGGAATATTGACCCGAGTTCTGACTGTGATAATCATTACGTTCAGATCGATAACTGTTCAGAAATTAAAACGACGAGGTACAAAAAATGGCGACAAAGTCGATATTACTAGTTTATCTTATTTCACTCATTTACATATAGAGGAGGCCTGGGACAAACGTAACATTTTGTTTATTTGAGTCGTTATCTTTTATTTCTTTGTATGCACATAAACTTTGTTTCTTACAAAAGGTAAATACATCTCTTGCTTACATTATGGGAGAGATAAAATCTAATCACATTTTATCATTTAATAGAATAATTGAATATTATAAAGTTCAATATTTGTTACGATTGTTCCCATTCCTGGGGTCAGTTGTAACAAGACCTAAGGAATGATTGTAACATGGAAAAATAAAATAAAAACAAACATATTCAATGTAACAATACGCGTTTTATTTCACTTTTGGTAATTGCTTCGAAGATACTATTCTTAAATAGTTATAATATTTTATATCTAATTATTTTTAACATAAATTATATAAGCATAGAATTGACGAAAATTTTGAACATAACAAAAAACTTCTGCTTTATAACATAAACATAATTTCTAAATTAAGATTAGATTACTTATACCTGAAAATAATTTAAATTTGAATGGTCTGCGATTTTTAGTAATTAATATAAACTAAAAAAATAAGAAACTAATAAAAACTTTGGTATCCATAACAAAATTAAGAAAAAGTTACTCAAATAGACTATTAATATTTAAGTATGCTCTTTATGTAGCTAATATTATTTTATAATACGATAATGCAAATTTGCTATTTACTGTATTTAATAATTTTTTTAATCGGTAATTAGATACAATTTGATTAAGTAGAAATTGAGAATAAGTATGAAAATTTAATAAACGGGCAGAAATGTTTGAGTTTGAATTGTATTTGTATGCCTAATTTATGAGAATATCGATTTTCCAGTTTTTAGAGAGAGATGTTTGAATAATAAAAGTGTTGTGTTATTAATAACAGATTGTGCTTTTAATATCGCTAATGCCTCTCATTATAGCATTGATGACATGTTGAATTATAGCAAATTAAAAAATTCTAAATTGCTTTTTCGATGTAACACAATGAATGTGATAAAATTATAATCTACTGTTTTGGGCACTTATAGACTGTTAATTATCTACTTATCAAACATTGACGAAGCATACAATTTTCTTTATATTTTTTATAAAATTATTTATATCTACAAGTAATTTTTTACATTTGTTACATGAAATTATACAGGGTGTTTCTTGAACATATGTCAAATATACAAGGGGTTATTTCTTGAGTCATTTGAGGAAAATTTATACCTCAGATGATATTTCAAAAATCGCTCCTAGGGTATTCCAACGAGTTGAATCAATCGATAAGGAGATATCAATCGATGAATCAACCAATCAATGAGGAGATAATTGGATTCATGTATCCTAAAGCTGGTGGTAGTCATTTTCAACAGTTCTTGTGAACAATATGTAGATTAATAAGCTTTACATGAAATATTTATGTAATAAAAATATTGTATTTCTTGTAAAATTTTATCGCCCTGTATCTTCGAAACTAAGCGATTTTCGAAAAATCATCACAGGTATAAATTTTCATAAAATAACCCAAGGAATCACCCTTTGAATTTTTGACATATGTTTAAAAAACACCCTGTATATTATATGACATGAATTTATCATTGATTTTGTAAAATAATTTTTTGAACGTGTTGTATTAACGATAAAGTTATTTAAACAGGTATTACATTTTTTTATGTTTTCAATTTGTTGACATGCATTGATTATAATAAAAATGATATAAAATTGATGCAATTTTATGAATAAATAGCATTATTAAATAAGTTTGATAAATTATTATTTTAGTTTATAATTATTTCATCATATCATTTCATTACCGTTTCGACAATATTCAATCGAAAATATAAAAATCTATTTTTTTCAAGAAGTTGTTTCACCCTTTTAATGGCCATTTGTGCCTTTAATAACACAAAATATGTTTCTTATTTTCATTTAAACAATAACATATCTAAAGCTTATCAATATAGGAAAAGCACACTTCCGATCCTTTACTTGTAAGTCAATAGCATAGATGCCGAAAAAAGCGTCATGCGCTTCGCAATATTTTCGGTCGTACAAAAAACGCGCGGGTACGTGAACAATCATAGATTACTGATATATCATCAACGCGCATGCATCTCGAACGTAGCCGAGAATGCAAATTGCAGGTGTCAGCGACTCAATAGTCTTACATAGAAAACTTTTGCCAAGTAGTCTTTCATATAAGTCGACACTCTCCACGTAAATTGTAACAAGTAACGCAACTGTATTGTCGAGCGTCCTTATAATTTCATCTTTTTTAACATTCATTAATCTAACAATAATTAATCTTTATTTTATACAACTTAACGAGTATTTACAAGCAGCGTTTTAATCATTTTAAAAAAAGATGCTAAAGATATAATTATATCAAGCAGCTATCAACATCCAATTTGCAATAACCACAGTTTTTGACAATTATGTCTTAAATTATCTCAAATAAGTGAAAAATTAACGAATCTAGATATTAATAATCATTTGCTTTTGTCTTTTGTAACATTTAGCAATCCTATAAAAATTTCATTATATTTTTTTACAAATATATATTCTGTTATCTATTCATCTATTTATCAAGCATTGCCAAGAATATAAATTCTTTCAAATTTTTCATGGCATTTTTATTTATCATTTTTGCATATATTATGTAAGAGAAAAAAAAGAGAGAGAGTGAGAGAAAGAGACAGAGAGAGAGAGAAAAATAAAAAGATAGAGAAAGATACATAAATTTATCATAGATTCGGCAAGAATAATCTTCTAAATATATTGTATTATTAAACAGATATTAGTTTTTTTCGTTTCCAATTTGTTGACATGTCTGATACATTGATTGTAATAAAATAATATAAAATTGGTGCGCAATCTTCTAAATAAAATAGCATCAATAAATAAGTAAAGTAATATGTCTTTTCAAATTATAATTATTCCTACACATAAAAGCTTATTATAATATTTATTAACATATTCCGCACTGTTTATTTTTTTTTTATCAACTTAAGAGTTAACTTTAATTCATTTTAACAGAAGTAATATTTGCTAATTCTATTATACCTAGCAGAAATTTAAAAATTTCTTATATTCGCATATATTGTAATATTTGCGACCGTGTAATTTTTTTCAATTGTTTTCTAATCGGTGGGATTATCGACAGTAAAAGAACAACTAACCGTAAGAGTTAAAACAGGGACAGATTAAAACTGTGAATCAATATTTACAATCCAAAAAAGGTCATACGTCTTTCGGCAACCTTCTTTTTTTCTTTTACCAACATCTATATTCTTCGTATATTATTTGTTGTAATAATTCGTCTTTTGTACCTAGTAGTGCATGATCTACGACACAAAGCAGATATCATGGCAACGTCGGGTAAAGATAATAACTGGTTTTCGGTTTATTTCACATCAGTAAACAATATTGCAAAATGCGATATTTGTTATACATCATTTCAAATTACTGAAGTACCGAACGACGATATAATGAGTCATATAAGAACTAAACATAGTGTTGATTATCAGCGTATTGTCTCATCAGGAAATTCACAAGAAGATTTGGAGTCGCAATTATATATAATAAAGAACAATTACATCACATGCAAGTTTTGTGATTCAATTTTGTATGAAACAAACAATTCGTACAGTTTTATAAATCACTTAAACAATAAACATAAAATTGGAAAAAATAAAGCTGCAAAAATCTGCGACGAGCTACGTAAATACTATTTTGACGAATCCGACAAGGATATGAAACGACGTTGCACAAGTTGCAAAGAAACAATTTCAAATAAACCTTTACTCTTAATGAGTCATTTGAGCGAAGTTCATGAGATCAATCTTTTTTTGAAAATCAGATCAATGGGGTAAGAGAAACGGCGATGAATTGAATATTATTAATTTTTTTCATTTGAATTATTTATTATTTATATTTGTGTACAACGATTAGAATAATGTATAACATTTAAAATCATAAAATTCAGATTTTTAGCATGCATTTACCACAAATATTATAAATATTCGAGTCAACTTTTATAACTTAGCTAATAATATATCAAAATACAGTAATACAAATTTGCCATCTATTATATTAAATACTGTAATGGATAATTTGTAACACTCTCAATATGTATAAATTGAGAATAAGCATAAAAATTAAATAATTGGGCAAGAACTTTTGTATTTGGATAGTTTTTAAATGTAAAATTTTTAAAAATATCAAAAATTCAAGTTTTAAGAAAGTAAGAAGTTTTAGAAATAATAAAGATTATTAATAATATTAGTTTTTTGATTTAGTATTACGGTAACTATATGTATATTATAGACATAATTCAACCAAGATCTTATAATATTGATTAATTCAGAAATTTTTACTCTATATATTATGCAGATTTTCAACATCTATGAAATGGTTGTGGGAATATTTCACAAGGAGCGAGGAACAAAGAGCAAAATGCAACGTTTGTAATAGCCCTTTTTGGCTCACATCATACACCTCAAAAGTAATTTACCATTTAAAAAGTATACATGGTATTATTAACGATGTCTCAGAAAACTCACAAGAAAATAATAGCTTGCCCTATTCTATAAAAGAAAACAATGAAATAAAATGCGATATTTGTAATGAAAAATTTGAACTAATATTTTATGCTAATGCGTATATGAGAAAACACTTAGCCGAGGAACATAATCTTAATGAAGATATAGCACGAAAACTTTGCAAATGGGTATTAGAACATTTTCATATATCAAGCTTACAGACATCAAAATGCAATATTTGCGAGAACATGTTTAAAATAAGTAATTCTTTTAACTTAATGATACATTTGAAAGAAGCTCATCAGGTCCGAGTATCTCCGGAAATCATACCAACGGGGTAAGACAAAAATGAAGATAAATTGAATATTACTATTTTTTATAGTTATTTATATGTACTTATGTGTACAATAAACAGAAATGTGCATAATAAATGCTATAATAAAATTCAGATTCTTTGTATTTGTTTACCACAAATAATATAAATACTCGAATTAACTTAACTTAGAATTAGCTAATATTGTATCAAAATACGATAAGAAAATTTGCCATATGTTGTATTTAATATTCCTGTTATCGGTAATTAGTGATAATTTAAATAAGAAAGATTTATGAATAAGTTTGAAAATTAGATAATCGGGAAATAATTATTGTATTTAATAAGTATTTTTGTGTCGAAATTATATGATAATATCAAATTCAAGTTTTCATCGAGAAATGTTTGGATAACAAAAGTGTTTCATTAATAATAACAGAGTGCACTTAATATTAATATATTGTGCACATAATTCAAGGAAGATTTTATAATTTTGATTAATTGAGCAATTTTATTTTTTATTCTGTGCAGATTATCGAGTGAATTAAGCAGTCTTTTTAATTCTGATAGATGTGCAGAAAATAATGCTGTATCAAGCAGCTATAATCAGCCAACCAGGAATGTTGACCAGAGTTCTGACTGTGATAATTATTACGATCAGATCGATAACCCTTCAGAAATCAAAAGAACAAGGTACAAGAAATGGCGACAAAGTCAATATTACTAATATATGTATATATCTTTTCACTCATTTACGTATAGGTACTTTTCTGTACACATAAATAGATATTATGATAAATAAAATTGTGTATAATAAATAAAATCATAAAATTTTGATATTTAGCAAACATTTACCACAAATATTGTAAGAATTAAAGTAAACTTTTAATGTAGCTAATATTATTTTATAATAATAATATGATAATGCAAATTTGCTATTTACTGTATTTAATACTTCTTTATTCCGTAAATACTGACAATTTGATTAAGTAGAAATTGATAATAAGTATAAAAATTTAATAATTAGGCAAGAATGTTTGTGTTTGAATAGTATTTGTATGTTGAATTTATGAGAATATCGATTGTCTAGTTTTCAGCGAGAGATTTTGGATAATGAAAGAGATTCATTAATAATAACAGTGTGTACTTAATAATTATACATCTATTGTACACATGTTTCAAGGAAGATTATATAATTTTCATTTATGAGCAAGTTTATTTTTTATTCTGTGCAGATTATCGAGTGAATTGAGCAGTCTTTTTAATTCTGATAGATGTGCAGAAAATAATGTTCCTTCAAGCAGCTTTAATCAGCCACTCAAAAATGTTGACCAGAGTTTTGACTGTGATGATCTTTACGATCAGATCAATAACCCTTCAGGAATGAAAACAATAAGGTACAAGAAATGGCGACAAAGTCGATATTATTAGTTTATCTTTTCACTCATTTACATATAGGTACTATTTGTAAATTTAAATATAATAGATATTATAATAAATAGAATTGTGTATAATAAATGTAATCATAAAATTCTGATATTTAGCTAGCATTTATCACAAATATTGTAAATTTACAAATAAACTCTTAATATAGCTAATATTATTTTATAATATGATAATGCAAATTTGCTACTTATTGTATTTAATACTCCTTTAATCGGTAATTAGTGACAATGTGTATTCTTAATAATTATATGTTGTGCACATGATTCAAGAAAAACTTTATAATTAAGATTAATGAGCAATTTTATTTTTTATTTTGTGCAGATTATCCAGTGAATTAAGCAGTCTTTTTAATTCTGATAGATGTGCAGAAAATAATGCTTCGTCAACCAGCTATAATCAACCACCCAGGAATGTTGACCAGAATTCTGATTGTGATAATCATTACGTTCAGGTCGATAACTGTTCAGAAATCAAAACAACGAGGTACAAGAAATGGCGAAAAAGTCGATATTATTAGTTTAACTTTTTTCACTCATTTACATAGAGAGGAGGCGAGGGACAAACGTAACATTTTGCTTATTTGAGTCGATTTCATTTTTGGTAATTGCTTCAAAGATACTTTTCTTAAAAAGTTATAATATTTTATATCTAATTTCTTTAAGCATAAATTATATAAACATAAAATTGACGAAAATTTTAAACATAACAAAGAACTTCTGCTTTATAACATAAACATAATTTCTAAATTAAGATTTGATTACTTATATCTGACAATTATATAAATTTGAATGGTCTGCGAACTGGAGTTATTAATATAAACTAATAAAATAAGAAACAAATAAAAACTTTGGTATCCGTTAAAAAATTAAGAAAAAGTCACTCAAATAGACTATTAATATTTAAGAAAGCTTTTAATGTAGCTAATATTAATTTATAATACGATAATGCAAATTTGCTATTTACTGTATTTAATAATTTTTTTAATCGGTAATTAGTTACAATTTGATTAAGTAGTAATTGAGGATAAGTATGAAAATTTAATAAACGAGCAGGAATGTTTGAGTTTGAATAGTATTTGTATGCCTAATTTATGAGAATATCTTTTTTCCAGTTTTTAGCGACAGATGTTTGAATAATAAAAGTGTTGTGTTATTAATAACAGTTTGTGCTTTCAATATCGCTAATGCCTCTCATTATAACATTGATGACATGTTGAATAATAACAAATTAAATAATTCTAAATTGCTTTTTCGATATAACACAATGAATGTGATAAAATTATAATCTACTGTTTTGGGCATTTATAGACTGTTAATTATCTACTTATCAAGCATTGACGAAGCATAAAATTTTCTTTATATTTTTTATAAAATTATTTATATTTATCTATAATTTTTTACATTTGTTACATGACATTATACAGGGTGTTTCTTAAACAAATATCAAAAATTCAAGGGGAGATTCCTTGGGTCATTTTATGAAAATTTATATCTCTGACGATTTTTCGAAAATCACTCCTGGGGTATTCCAACGAGTTTCAATCAATGAGGAAATAATTGGATTCATTTATCCTAATGCTGGTGGTAGTCATATTCAACAGTTCTTGCGAACAATATATAGATTAATAAATCTTACATGTAATATTTATGTAATAAAAATATTGTATATTTTGTAAAATTTTATCGCTTTGTATCTTCGAAACAAAGCGATTTTTGAAAAATCATCAGAGGTATAAATTTTCATAAAATAACCCAAAAAATCACCCCTTGAATTTTTGACATATGTTTAAGAAACACCCTGTATATTATATGACATGAATTTATTATTGATTTTGTAAAATATTTTTTTGAACGTGTTGTATTAACGATAAAGTTATTTAACCATGTATTAAATTTTTTTATGTTTTCAATTTGTTGACATGCATTAATTATAATAAAAATGATATAAAATTGATGCACTTTTATGAATAAATAGCATTATTAAATAAGTTTGATAAATTATTATTTTAGTTTATAATTATTTCATCATACCATTTCATTACCGGTTCGACAATATTCGATCGAAAATATAAAAATCTATTTTTTTCAAGAAGTTGTTTCACCCTTTTAATGGCCATTTGTGCCTTTAATAACACAAAATATGTTTCTTATTTTCATTTAAACAATAACATATCTAAAGCTTATCAATATAAAAAAAGCAAACTTCCGATCCTTTACTTGTAAGTCAATAGCATAGATGCCGAAAGAAGCGTCATGCGCTTCGCAATATTTTCGGTCGTACACAAAACGCGCGGGTACGTGAATAATCATAGATTACTGATATATCATCAACGCGCATGCATCTCGAACGCAGCCGAGAATGCAAATTGCAGGTGTCAGCGACTCAATAGTCTTACATAGAAAACTTTTGCCAAGTAGTCTTTCATAAAAGTCGACACTCTCTACGTAAACCGTAACCAGTAAAGCAACTGTATTGTCGCGCGTCCTTATAATTTCATCCTTCCTAACATTCATTAATCTAACAATAATTAATATTTATTTTATACAACATATCGAGTAGTTACAAGAAGCGTATTAATCATTTAAAAAGGAGATGCTAAAGATATTGTTATATCAAGCAGCTATGAACATCTAATTTGCAATAACCACAGTTTTTGACAATTATGTTTTAAATTATCTCAAATAAGTGAAAAATTATCGAATCTAGAGATTTATAATCATTTGCTCTTGTCCTTTGTAACATTTAGCAATCTTATACAAATTTCATTATATTTTGTTACAAATATATATATTCTGTTATCTATTCATCTATTTATCAAGCATTGCCAAGAATATAAATTCTTTCAAATTTTTCATGGCATTTTTATTTATCATTTTTGCATATATTATGTAAGAGAAAAAAAAGAGAGAGAGTGAGAGAAAGAGAGAGAGAGAGAGAGAAAAAAATAAAAAGATAGAGGAAGAGACATAAATTTATCATAGATTCGGCAAGAATAATCTTCTAAATATATTGTATTATTAAACAGATATTAGTTTTTTTCGTTTCCAATTTGTTGACATGTCTGATGCATTGATTGTAATAAAATAATATAAAATTGGTGCGTAATCTTCTAAATAAAATAGCATCAATAAATAAGTAAAGTAATATGTCTTTTCAAATTATAATGATTCCAACACATAAAAGCTTATTATAATTTTTTATTAACATATTCCGCACTTTTTATTTTTTTTTTATCAACTTAAGAGTTAACTTTAATTCATTTTAACAGAAGTAATATTTGCTAATTCTATTATACCTAGCAGAAATTTAAAAATTTCTTATATTCGCATATATTGTAATATTTGCGACCGTGTAATTTTTTTCAATTGTTTTCTAATCGGTGGGATTATCGACAGTAAAAGAACAACTAACCGTAAGTGTTAAAACAGGGACAGATTAAAACTGTGTATCAATATTTACAATCCTAAAAAGGTCATACGTCTTTCGGCAACCTTCTTTTTTTCTTTTACCAACATCTATATTCTTCGTATATTATTTGTTGTAATAATTCGTCTTTTGTACCTAGTAGTGCATGATCTACGACACAAAGCAGATATCATGGCAACGTCGGGTAAAGATAATAACTGGTTTTCGGTTTATTTCACATCAGTAAACAATATTGCAAAATGCGATATTTGTTATACATCATTTCAAATTACTGAAGTACCGAACGACGATATAATGAGTCATATAAGAACTGAACATAGTGTTGATTATCAGCGTATTGTCTCATCAGGGAATTCACAAGAAGATTTGGAGTCGCAATTATATATAATAAAGAACAATTACATCACATGCAAGTTTTGTGATTCAATTTTGTATGAAACGAACAATTCGTACAGTTTTATAAATCACTTAAACAATAAACATAAAATTGGAAAAAATAAAGCGGCAAAAATCTGCGACGAGCTACGTAAATACTATTTTGACGAATCCGACAAGGATATGAAACGACGTTGCACAAGTTGCAAAGAAACAATTTTAAATAAACCTTTACTCTTAATAAGTCATTTGAGCGAAGTTCATGAGATCAATCTTTTTTTGAAAATCAGATCAGTGGGGTAAGAGAAACGGCGATGAATTGAATATTATTAATTCTTTTTATTTGAAATATTTATTAATTATATTTGTGTACAACGATTAGAATAATGTATAACATTTAAAATCATAAAATTCAGATTTTTAGCATGCATTTACCACAAATATTATAAATATTCGAGTCAAATTTTATAACTTAGCTAATAATATATCAAAATACAGTAATACAAATTTGCCATCTATTATATTAAATTTTGTAATAAATAATTTGTGACACTCTGAATATGTATAAATTGAGAATAAGCATAAAAATTAAATAATTGGGCAAGAACTTTTGTATTTGGATAGTTTTTAAACGTAAAATTTTTAAAAATATCAAAAATTCAAGTTTTAGGAAAGTAAGAATTTTTAGAAAATAATAAAGGTTATTAACAATATTAGTTTTTCGATTTAGTATTACGGTAACATTATGTATATATTATACACATAATACAACCAAGATCTTATAATATTGATTCATTCAAAAATTTTTACTCTATATTTTATGCAGATTTTTAACGTCTTCGAAATGGGTGTGGGAATATTTTACAAGAAGCGAGGAACAAGAAGCAAAATGCAGCGTTTGTAATCAACCATTCTTGCTCACAAAAAACTTCTCAAGAATAAAAAACCATATAAAAAGTAAACATGGTAAAATTTACGATGTCTCAGAAAACTCACAAGAAAATAGAAGCTGGCTCTATTCTGTAACAGAAAACAATAAAATAAAATGCGATATTTGTAATGAAAAATATAATCTATTATTTTTTGCTAATACGCATATGAAAAAACACTTAGCCGAAACACATAATATTAATGAAGATATAGCACAAAAACTTTGCAAATTGGTAT
This sequence comes from Lasius platythorax, assembly GCA_963971435.1. Lineage (NCBI taxonomy): Eukaryota > Metazoa > Arthropoda > Insecta > Hymenoptera > Formicidae > Lasius > Lasius platythorax. Next base: position 8,026,243 of record OZ020536.1, read on the forward strand.
TAGAATATTTTTATATATCAAACTTGCATACATCAAAATGCAATATTTGCGAGAACATGTTTCAAATAAGTAATTCTTTTAACTTAATGATACATTTGAAAGAAGCTCATCAGGTCCGAGTATCTCCGGAAATCATACCAACGCGGTAAGAGAAAATTAAAAATAAATTGAATATTACTATTTTTTATAGTTATTCATATGTACTTATGTGTACATTAAACAGAAATGAACATAATAGATGCTATAATGAAATTCAGATTCTTTGTATTTGTTTACCACAAATAATATAAATACTCGAATTAACTTAACTTACAATTAGCTAATATTGTATCAAAATACGATAAGAAAATTTGCCATATGTTGTATTTAATATTCTTGTAATCGGTAATTTGTGATAATTTAAATAAGACAGATTTATGAATAAGTTTGAAAATTAGATAATCCGGAAATAATTATTGTATTTAATTAGTATTTTTGTGTCGAATTTATATGAGAATATCGAATTCAAGTTTTCATCGAGAAATGTTTGGATAATAAAAGTGTTTCATTAATAATAACAGTGTGTACTTAATATTAATATATTGTGCACATAATTCAAAAAAGATTTTATAATTTTGATTAATTGAGCAATTTTATTTTTTATTCTGTGCAGATTATCCAGAGAATTAAACAGTCTTTTTAATCCTGATAGATGTGCAGAAAATAATTCTCCATCAAGCAGCTATAATCAGCCAACCAGGAATGTTGACCAGAGTTCTGACTGTGATAATTATTACGATCGGATCGATAACCCTTCAGAAATCAAAAGAACAAAGTACAAGAAATGGCGACAAAGTCAATATTACTAATATATGTATATCTCTTTTCACTCATTTACGTATAGGTACTTTATTGTACACTTAAATATAATAGATATTATAATAAATAAAATTGTATACAGGGTGACCCATTTTAACTTAGGCAGCCAAATAACTCGATAAATAAGCACACTACGAAAAAATGTTTAGAGTCAATTTTGTCATTTCGAGGGGGACGTACAATGACGTTAAAATGAGCCCCCCCACCCCTCCCCCTGGGCGGTGAGGGGGGGCTCATTTTAACGTCATTGTACGTCCCCCTCGAAATGACGAAATTTTGATTCTAAACATTTTTTCGTAGTGTGCTTATTTTTCGAGTTATTTGGCTGCCTAAGTTAAAATGGGTCACCCTGTATAATAAATGAAATCATAAAATTTTGATATTAAGCAAGCATTTATCACAAATATTGTAAATATACAAATAAACTCTTAATGTAGCTAATATTATTTTATAATATGATAATGCAAATTTGCTACTTATTGTATTCAATACTTCTTTAATCGGTAATTAGTGACAATTTGACTAAGTAGTTATTGAGAATAAGTACGAAAATTTAAAAATCGGGCAGGAATGTTTGTGTTTGAATAGTATTTATATGTCGAATTTATGAGAATATCAATTTTCTAGTTTTTAGCGAGAAATTTTTGGATACTATAAGTGTTTCATTAATAATAACAGTGTGTACACTTAATAATTATATGTTGTGCACAAGGAAGACTTTATATTAAGATTAATGAGCAATTTTATTTTTTATTCTGTGCAGATTATCCAGTGAATTAAGCAGTCTTTTTAATTCTAATAGATGTGTAGAAAATAATGCTCCGTCAACCAGCTATAATCAGCCACCCAGGAAAGTTGACCAGAGTTCTGACTCTGATAATCATTACGTTCAGACCGATAACTGTCTAAAAATCAAAACAAAGTGGTACAAGAAATGGCGACAAAGTCGATATTACTAGTTTAACTTTTTTCACTCATGTACATATAGAGGAGGCGAGGGACAAACGTAACATTTTGCTTATTTGAGTCGATTTCATTTTTGGTAATTGCTTCAAAGATACTTTTCTTAAAAAGTTATAATATTTTATATCTAATTTCTTTAAACATAAATTATATAAACATAAAATTGACGAAAATTTTTAACATAACAAAGAACGTCTGCTTTATAACATAAATATAATTTCTAAATTAAAATTTGATTACTTATTTCTGACAATAATATAAATTCGAATGGTCTGCAAACTTGAGTTATTAATATAAACTAAAAAAATAAGAAACAAATATAAACTTTGGTATCCGTTAAAAAATTAAGAAAAAGTCACTCAAATAGACTATTAATATTTAAGAAAGCTCTTAATGTAGCTAATATTATATTATAATACGATAATGCAAATTTGCTATTTACTGTATTAAATAATTTCTTTAATCGGTAATTAGTTACAATTTGATTAAGTAGAAATTGAGGATAAGTATGAAAATTTAATAAACGGGCAGAAATGTTTGAGTTTGAATAGTATTTGTATGCCTAATTTATGAGAATATCGATTTTCCAGTTTTTAGAGAGAGATGTTTGAATAATAAAAGTGTTGTGTTATTAATAACAGTTTGTGCTTTCAATATCGCTAATGCCTCTCATTATAGCATTGATGACATGTTGAATTATAGCAAATTAAAAAATTCTAAATTGCTTTTTCGATGTAACACAATGAATGTGATAAAATTATAATCTACTGTTTTGGGCACTTATAGACTGTTAATTATCTACTTATCAAACATTGACGAAGCATAAAATTTTCTTTATATTTTTTATAAAATTATTTATATCTACAAGTAATTTTTTACATTTGTTACATGACATTATACAGGGTGTTTCTTGAACATATGTCAAAAATTTAAAAACTTATTTCTTGAGTCATTTTAGGAAAATTTATACCTCAGATGATATTTCGAAAATCGCTCCTAGGGTATTCCAACGAGTTGAATCAATCGATAAGGAGATATCAATCGATGAATCAACCAATCAATGAGGATATAATTGGATTCATGTATCCTAAAGCTGGTGGTAGTCATTTTCAACAGTTCTTGTGAACAATATGTAGATTAATAAGCTTTACATGAAATATTTATGTAATAAAAATATTGTATTTCTTGTAAAATTTTATCGCCCTGTATCTTCGAAACAAAGCGATTTTCGAAAAATCATCACAGGTATAAATTTTCATAAAATAACCCAAGGAATCACCCTTTGAATTTTTGACATATGTTTAAAAAACACCCTGTATATTATATGACATGAATTTATCATTGATTTTGTAAAATAATTTTTTAACGTGTTGTATTAACGATAAAGTTATTTAAACAGGTATTACATTTTTTTATGTTTTCAATTTGTTGACATGCATTGATTATAATAAAAATGATATAAAATTGATGCAATTTTATGAATAAATAGCATTATTAAATAAGTTTGATAAATTATTATTTTAGTTTATAATTATTTCATCATATCATTTCATTACCGTTTCGACAATATTCAATCGAAAATATAAAAATCTATTTTTTTCAAGAAGTTGTTTCACCCTTTTAATGGCCATTTGTGCCTTTAATAACACAAAATATGTTTCTTATTTTCATTTAAACAATAACATATCTAAAGCTTATCAATATAGGAAAAGTACACTTTCGATCCTTTACTTGTAAGTCAATAGCATAGATGCCGAAAGAAGCGTCATGCGTTTCGCAATATTTTCGGTCGTACAAAAAACGCGCGGGTACGTGAATAATCATAAAGTACTGATATATCATCAACGCGCATGCATCTCGAACGTAGCCGAGAATGCAAGTTGCAGGTGTCAGCGACTCAATAGTCTTACATAGCAAACTTTTGCCAAGTAGTCTTTCATATAAGTCGACACTCTCCACGTAAATTGTAACCAGTAACGCAACTGTATTGTCGCGCGTCCTTATAATTTCATCTTTTTTAACATTCATTAATCTAACAATAATTAATCTTTATTTTATACAACTTATCGAGTAATTACAAGTAACGTTTTAATCATTTAAAAAAAAGATGCTAGAGATATTGTTATATCAAGCAGCTATCAACATCCAATTTGCAATAACCACAGTTTTTGACAATTATGTCTTAAATTATCTTAAATAAATGAAAAATTACCGAATCTAAACATTAATAATCATTTGCTTTTGTCTTCTGTAACATTTAGCAATCTTATAAAAATTTCATTATATTTTTTTACAAATATATATTCTGTTATATATTCATCTATTTATCAAGCATTGCCAAGAATATAAATTCTTTCAAATTTTTCATGGCATTTTTATTTATCATTTTTGCATATATTATGTAAGAGAAAAAAAGAAGAGAGAGTGAAAGAAAAAGAGAGAGAGAGAGAGAGAGAAATAAAAAGATAGAGAAAGAGACATAAATTTATCATAGATTCGACAAGAATAATCTTCTAAATATATTGTATTATTAAACAGATATTAGTTTTTTTCGTTTCCAATTTGTTGACATGTCTGATGCATTGATTGTAATAAAATAATATAAAATTGGTGCGCAATCTTCTAAATAAAATAGCATCACTAAATAAGTAAAATAATATGTCTTTTCAAATTATAATTATTCCAATACATAAAAGCTTATTATAATTTTTTATTCACATATTCCGCAATTTTTATTTTTTTTTATCAACTTAAGAGTTAACTTTAATTCATTTTAACAGAAGTAATATTTGCTAATTCAATTATACCTAGCAGAAATATTAAAATTTCTTATATTCGCATATATTGTAATATTTGCAACCGTGTAAATTTTTTCAATTGTTTTCTAATCGGTGGGATTATCGACAGTAAAAGAACAACTAACCGTAAGGGTTAAAACAGGGACAGATTAAAACTGTGTATCAATATTTACAATCCTAAAAAGGTCATACGTCTTTCGGCAACCTTTTTTTTTTTCTTTTATCAACATCTATATTCTTCGTATATTATTTGTTGTAATAATTCGTCTTTTGTACCTAGTAGTGCATGATCTACGACACAAAGCAGATATCATGGCAACGTCGGGTAAAGATAATAACTGGTTTTGGGTTTATTTCACATCAGTAAACAATATTGCAAAGTGCGATATTTGTTATACATCCTTTCAAATTACTGAAGTATTGAACGACGATATAATGAGTCATATAAGAACTGAACATAGTGTTGATTATCAGCGTATTGTCTCATCAGAAAATTCACAAGAAGATTTGGAGTCGCAATTATATATAATAAAGAACAATTACATCACATGCAAGTTTTGTGATTCAATTTTGTATGAAACAAACAATTCGTACAGTTTTATAAATCACTTAAACACAAAACATAAAATTGGAAAAAATAAAGCGGCAAAAATCTGCAACGAGCTACGTAAATACTATTTTGACGAATCCGACAAGGATATGAAACGACGTTGCAAAAGTTGCAAAGAAACAATTTTAAATAAACCTTTACTCTTAATGAGTCATTTGAGCGAAGTTCATGAGATCAATCTTCCTTTGAAAATCAGATCAGTGGGGTAAGAGAAACGACGATGAATTGAATATTATTAATTTTTTTCATTTGAGTTATTTATTAATTATATTTGTGTACAACGATTAGAATTATGTATAACATTTAAAATCATAAAATTTAGATGTTTAGCATGCATTTACCACAAATATTATAAATATTCGAGTCAACTTATAACTTAGCTAATAATATATCAAAATACAGTAATACAAATTTGCTATCTATTATATTAAATTTTTTAATGGATAATTTGTGACACTCTGAATATGTATAAATTGAGAATAAGCATAAAAATTAAATAATTGGGCAAGAACTTTTGTATTTGTATAGTTTTTAAATGTAAAATTTTTAAAATTTTCAAAAATTCAAGTTTTTGGAAAATAAGAAGTTTGAGAAGATAATGAAGGTTATTAATAATATTAGTTTATTGATTTAGTATTACGGTAACTATATGTATATATTATACACATAGTACAACCAAGATTTTATAATATTGATTAAATCAGAAATTTTTACTCTATATTTTATGCAGATTTTTAACTTCGATGAAATGGGAGTGGGAATATTTTACAAAAAGCAAAGAACAAGAAGCAAAATGCAGTGTCTGTAATTCATTTTACTTCCTCGAAAAAGACGTCTCGATAATGAAAAACCATATAATAAGTAAACATGGTAATATTTACGATGTCTCAAAAAACTTACAAGAAAATAAAAGCTGGCCCTATTCTATAACAGAAAACAATGAAATAAAATGCGATATTTGTTATAAAACTTATGATCTATTTTTTTATGGTCAAATACGTATGAAAAAACACTTAGCCGAGGCACATAATATTAATGAAGATATAGCACGAAAACTTTGCAAATGGGTATTAGAATATTTTCATATATCAAGCTTACAGACTTCAAATTGCAATATTTGCGAAAACATGTTTAAAATAAGTAATTCTTTTAACTTAATGATACATTTGAAAAAAGCGCATCAGGTCCGAGTATCTCCGGAAATCATACCAACGCGGTAAGAGAAAAATGAACATAAATTGAATATTACTATTTTTTATAGTTATTTATATGTACTTATGTGTACAATAAACAGAAATGTGCATAATAAATGCTATAATGAAATTCAAATTCTTTGTATCTGTTTACCACAAATAATATAAATACTCGAATTAACTTAACTTACAATTAGCTAATATTGTATCAAAATACGATAAGAAAATTTGCCATATGTTGTATTTAATATTCCTGTAATCGGTAATTTGTGATAATTTAAATAAGAAAGATTTATGAATAAGTTTGAAAATTAGATAATCGGGAAATAATTATTGTATTTAATTAGTATTTTTGCGTCGAATTTATATGAGAATATCGAATTCAAGTTTTCATCGAGAAATGTTTGGTTAATAGAAGTGTTTCATTAATAATAACAGTGTGTACTTAATATTAATATATTGTGCACATAATTCAAGGAAGACTTTATAAATTTGATTAATTTAGCAATTTTATTTTTTATTCTGTGCAGTTTATCGAGTGAATTAAACAGTTTGTTTAATCCGGATAAATGTGCAGAAAATAATGCTCCATCAAGCAGCTATAATCAACCAACCAGGAAGGTTGACAAGAGTTCTGACTATGATAATTATTACGATCAGATTGATAACCCTTCAGAAATCAAAAGAACAAGGTACAAGAAATGGCGACAAAGTCAATATTACTAATTTATCTCTTTTCACTCATTTACGTATAGGTACTTTTCTGTACACATATATAGATATTATGATAAATAAAATTGTGTATAATAAATAAAATCATAAAATTTTGATATTTAGCAAACATTTACCACATATATTGTAAGAATTCAAGTAAACTTTTAATGTAGCTAATATTATTTTATAATAATAATATGATAATGCAAATTTGCTATTTACTGTATTTAATACTTCTTTAATCCGTAAATACTGACAATTTGATTAAGTAGAAATTGAGAATAAAGATGAAAATTTAATAATTAGGCAGGAATGTTTGTGTTTGAATAGTATTTGTATGTTGAATTTATGAGAATATCGATTGTCTAATTTTCAGCGAGAGATTTTGGATAATGAAAGAGATTCATTAATAATAACAGTGTGTACTTAATAATTATACATCTATAGTACACATGTTTCAAGGAAGATTATATAATTTTCATTTATGAGCAAGTTTATTTTTTATTCTGTGCAGATTATCGAGTGAATTGAGCAGTCTTTTTAATTCTGATATATGTGCAGAAAATAATGTTCCTTCAAGCAGCTTTAATCAGCCACTCAAAAATGTTGACCAGAGTTTTGACTGTGATGATCTTTACGATCAGATCAATAACCCTTCAGGAATGAAAACAATAAGGTACAAGAAATGGCGACAAAGTCGATATTATTAGTTTATCTTTTCACTCATTTACATATAGGTACTATTTGTAAACTTAAATATAATAGATATTATAATAAATAGAATTGTGTATAATAAATGTAATCATAAGATTCTGATATTTAGCTAGCATTTATCACAAATATTGTAAATTTACAAATAAACTCTTAATATAGCTAATATTATTTTATAATATGATAATGCAAATTTGCTACTTATTGTATTTAATACTCCTTTAATCGGTAATTAGTGACAATGTGTATTCTTAATAATTATATGTTGTGCACATGATTCAAGAAAGACTTTATAATTAAGATTAATGAGCAATTTTATTTTTTATTCTGTGCAGATTATCCAGTGAATTAAGCAGTCTTTTTAATTCTGATAGATGTGCTGAAAATAATGCTCCGTCAACCGGCTATAATCAGCCACCCAGGAATGTTGATCAGAGTTCTGACTGTGATAATCATTACGTTCAGATCGATAACTGTTCAGAAATCAAAAGAACGAGGTACAAGAAATGGCGAAAAAGTCGATATTATTAGTTTATCTTTTTTCACGTATTTACATTTAGAGAAGGCCAGGGACAAACGTAACATTTTGCTTATCCGAGTCGTTATCTTCCATTTCTATGTTAGCACATAATCTTTGTTTTTTACAAAAGGTAAATACATCCTTTGCTTATATTATGGGATAGATAAAATCTAATCACATTTTATCATTTAATAAAAAAGTCGAATATTTTGAAAATCATGATTTTTTAAGATTGTTTCCATTCCTGGGGTCAGTTGTAACAAGACCTAAAGGATGATTGTAACATGGAAAAATAAAATAAAAACAAACATATTTAATGTAACAATACGCGTTTTATTTCACTTTTGGTAATTGCTTCGAAGATACTCTTCTTAAATAGTTATAATATTTTATATCTAATTATTTTAAACATAAATTATATAAACATAGAATTGACGAAAATTTTGAACATAACAATGAACTTCTGCTTTATAACATAAACATAATTTCTAAATTAAGATTAGATTACTTATACCTGAAATAATTTAAATTTGAATGGTCTGCGATTTTTAGTTATTAATATAAACTAAAAAAATAAGAAACTAATAAAAACTTTGGTATCCGTTAAAAAATTAAGAAAAAGTCACTCAAATTGACTATTAATATTTAAGAAAGCTCTTAATGTAGCAAATATTATTTTATAATACGATAATGCAAATTTGCTATTTACTGTATTTAATAATTTTATTAATCGGTAATTAATTACAATTTGATTAAGTAGAAATTGAGGATAAGTATGAAAATTTAATAAACGGGCAGAAATGTTTGAGTTTGAATAGTATTTGTATGCCTAATTTATGAGAATATCGATTTTCCAGTTTTTAGCGTGAGATGTTTGAATAATAAAAGTGTTGTGTTATTAATAACAGTTTGTGCTTTCAATATCGCTAATGCCTCTCATTATAGCATTGATGACAAGTTGAATAATAGCAAATTAAATAATTCTAAATTGCTTTTTCGATGTAACGCAATTAATGTGATAAAATTATAATCTACCGTTTTGGGCATTTATAGACTGTTAATTATCTACTTATCAAGCATTGACAAAGCATAAAATTTTCTTTATATTTTTTATAAAATTATTTATATCTATCTATAATTTTTTACTTTTGTTACATGACATTATACAGGGTGTTTCTTAAACATAAATCAAAAATTCAAGGGGTGATTCCTTAAGTCATTTTATGAAAATTTATACCTCAGATGATATTTCAAAAATCATTCCTGGGGTATTCCAACGAGTTCCAATCAATGAGGAGATAATTGGATTCATGTATCCTAAAGCTGGTGGTAGTCATATTCAACAGTTCTTGTGAACAGTATGTAAATTAATAAACTTTACATGTAATATTTATGTAATAAAAATATTGTATATCTTTTAAAATTTTATCGCCCTGTATTTTCGAAACAAAGCGATTTTCGAAAAATCATCACAGGTATAAATTTTCATAAAATAACACAAGATATCACCCCTTGAATTTTTGACATATTTTTAAGAAACACCCTGTATATTATATGACATGAATTTATCATTGATTTTGTAAAATAATTTTTTGAACGTGTTGTATTAACGATAAAGTTATTTAAACAGGTATTAAATTTTTTTATGTTTTCAATTTGTTGACATGCATTGATTATAATAAAAATAATATAAAATTGATGCACTTTTATGAATAAATAGCATTATTAAATAAGTTTGATAAAATATTATTTTAGTTTATAATTATTTCATCATACCATTTCATTATCGTTTCGACAATATTCGATCGAAAATATAAAGATCTATTTTTTTCAAAAAGTTGTTTCACCCTTTTAATAGCCATTTGTGCCTTTAATAACACAAAATATGTTTCTTATTTTCATTTAAACAGTAACATATCTAAATCTTAATAATATAAAAAAAGCAAATTTCCGATCCTTTATTTGTAAGTCAATAGCATAGATGCCGAAAGAAGCGTCAAGCGCTTCGCAATATTTTCGGTCGTACACAAAACGCGCGGGTACGTGAATAATCATAGATTACTGATATATCATCAACGCGCATGCATCTCGAACGCAGCCGAGAATGCAAATTGCAGGTGTCAGCGACTCAATAGTCTTACATATAAAACTTTTGCCAAGTAGTCTTTCATAAAAGTCGACACTCTCCACGTAAACCGTGACCAGTAAAGCAACTGTATTGTCGCGCGTCCTTATAATTTCATCCTTCCTAACATTCATTAATCTAACAATAATTAATCTTTATTTTATACAACATATCGAGGAGTTACAAGTAGCGTTTTAGTCATTTGAAAACAGAATGCTAAAGATATTGTTATATCAAGCAGCAATCAACATCCAATTTGCAAAAACCACAGTTTTTGACAATTATGTCTTAAATTATCTCAAATAAGTGAAAAATTAACTAATTTAAAAATTAATAATCATTTGCTCTTGTCTTTTGTAACATTCAGCAATCTTATACAAATTTCATTATATTTTGTTACAAATATATATTCTGTTATCTATTTATCTATTTATCAAGCATTGCCAAGAATATAAATTTATTCAAATTTTTCATGGCATTCATTTTTATCATTTTTGCATATATTATATAAGAGAAAAAAATAAGAGAGAATAAGAGAAAAAGAGGGAGAGAATGATATAAAGATAGAGAAAAAGACATTAATTTATCATAGATTCCGCAAAAATAATCTTCTAAATATATTGTATTATTAAACAGATATTAGTTTTTTTCGTTTCCAATTTGTTGACATGTCTGATGCATAGATTGTAATAAAATAATATAAAATTGGTGCGCAATCTTCTAAATAAAATAGCATCACTAAATAAATAAAATAATATGTCTTTTCAAATTATAATTATTCCTACACATAAAAGCATATTATAATTTTTTATTAACATATTCCGCACTTTCCCTTTTTTTTTATCAACTTGAGAGTTCACTGTAATTCATTTTAACAGAAATAATATTTGCTAATTCAATTATACTTAGCAGAAATTTAAAAATTTCTTATATTCGCATATATTGTAATATTTGAGACCGTGTAATTTTCTTAAGTTGTTTTCTAATCGGTGGGATTATCGACAGTAAAATAACAACTTACCGTAAGAGTTAAAACAGTAACAGATTTAAACTGTGTATCAATATTTACAATCCTAAAAAGGTCATACGTCTTTCGGCAACCTTTTTTTTTTCTTTTACCAACATTTATATTCTTCGTATATTATTTGTTGTAATGATTCTTCTTTTGTATTTAGTAGTGCATGATCTACGACACAAAGCAGATATCATGGAAACGTCGAGTGAACGTAATAACTGGTTTTGGGTTTATTTCACATCAGTAAACAATATTGCAAAATGCGATATTTGTTATACATCCTTTCAAATTACTGAAGTACCGAACGACGATGTAATGAGTCATATAAGAACTGAACATAGTGTTGATTATCAGCGTATTGTCTCATCAGGAAATTCACAAGAAGATTTGGAGCCGCAATTATTTATAATAAAGAACAATTATATCAAATGCAAGTTTTGTGATTCAATTTTGTATGAAACAAACAATTCGTACAGTTTAGTAAATCACATAGAAAAAACACATAATATTGAAAAAAATAAAGCGGCAAAAATCTGCGTCGAGCTACGTATATACTATTTTGACGAATCCGACAAGGATATGAAACGAAGTTGCACAAGTTGCAAAGAAACAATTATAAATAAACCTTTACTTTTAATGAGCCATTTGAGCGAAGTTCATGAGATCAATCTTCTTTTGGAAATCAGATCAGTGGGGTAAGAAAAACGGCGATGAAATGAATATTATTAATTCTTTTCATTTTAATTATTTATTAATTATATTTGTGTGCAACGATTAGAATTATGTATAACATTTAAAATCATAAAATTTAGATTTTTAGCATGCATTTACCACAAATATTATAAATATTCGAGTCAACTTATAACTTAGCTAATAATATATCAAAATACAGTAATACAAATTTGCCATCTATTATATTAAATTCTGCAATGGATAATTTGTGACACTCTGAATATGTATAAATTGAGAATAAGCATAAAAATTAAATAATTGGGCAAAATCTTTTGTATTTGGATAGCTTTTAAATGTAAAATTTTTAAAAATATCAAAAATTCAAGTTTTAGAAAAGTAAGAAATTTTAGAAGATAATAAAGATTATTAATAATATTAGTATTTTGATTTAGTATTACGTTAACTATATAAATATTATACAAATAATTCAACCAAGATCTTATAATATTGATTAATTCAGAAATTTTTACTCTATATTTTATGCAGATATTTAAGTTCTTTGAAATGGGTGTGGGAATATTTTACAAGAAGCGAGGAACAAGAAGCAAAATGCAGTGTTTGTAATCAATTATTTATGCTCGACAAATACGTCTCAAAAGTGATAAGACATATAAAAAGTAAACATGGTTATATTTACGTTGTCTCAGAAGACTCACAAGAAAATAAAATCTGGCCCTATTCTATAACAAAAAACAATAAAATAAAATGCGATATTTGTAATGAAAAATATGATCTATTATTTAAAGCTAATTCGTATATGAAAAAACACTTAGCCAAGGCACATAATCTTAATGAATATATAGCACGAAAACTTTGTAAATTGATATTAGAATATTTTTATATATCAAGCTTACAGACATCAAAATGCAATATTTGCGAGAACATGTTTAAAATAAGTAATTCTTTTAACTTAATGATACATTTGAAAGAGGCTCATCAGGTTCGAGTATCTCTGGATTTCATACCAACGGGGTAAGATAAAAATGAAGATAAATTGAATATTACTATTTTTTATAGTTATTTATATGTACTTATGTGTACAATAAACAGAAATGTGCATAATAAATGCTATAATAAAATTCAGATTCTTTGTATTTGTTTACCACAAATAATATAAATACTCGAATTAGCTTAACTTACAATTAGCTAATATTGTATCAAAATGCGATATGAAAATTTGCCATATGTTGTATTTAATATAATCCCTAAAAACTTACCTTTTTAAAAAAATGTAAAAAAAAGGCGCCAAGTACACGCGCTAATTGTGAAAAACTGTTATGTATCTACAAAATAGTGTTATTTTAATCTACAAAATTGTTATCTTTATCTGCACAAAATAGTGTTTTCTAAACTGTTAAAAACTGTTCTATAAATTATTTTAATTGTGTAAAATATATTCTACAAAAATAATGTGATATCAAACAATAGCGCCAATTAAAAATAAGAACTTTTAAAAATATTTTAACAAAAAAAAGTTGTACAAAATAGTTGTTTTAATTTCCTACAAAAATTAAAAAATTTTAATTAAAAAAACTTGGCGCTGCTAAACTAAATATGCTTAAATTAACGTATTCTTTAATATATTTACATTGCAGTTATTGATGTAATTAAATTAAATATAGTTCTGAATTAAATTTAGATTTAAATTAAATTTATTTGTTGGTTTAATATATACTTTGAAATATATTTTGAAATTTAGCAGCGCCAAGTTTTTTTAATTAAAATTTTTTAATTTTTGTAGGAAATTAAAACAACTATTTTGTACAACTTTTTTTTGTTAAAATATTTTTAAAAGTTCTTATTTTTAATTGGCGCTATTGTTTGATATCACATTATTTTTGTAGAATATATTTTACACAATTAAAATAATTTATAGAACAGTTTTTAACAGTTTAGAAAACACTATTTTGTGCAGATAAAGATAACAATTTTGTAGATTAAAATAACACTATTTTGTAGATACATAACAGTTTTTCACAATTAGCGCGTGTACTTGGCGCCTTTTTTTTACATTTTTTTAAAAAGGTAAGTTTTTAGGGATTATATCATTCTTTTTTGTAGTATTTAATTAATGACACCGAATCCACTAGCAAATATATATATTATGCTTTGACGTATTAGATTACCGAGTTAAAAATATCTTAGATTATCGGATCTTAATAACACATAAATTCTATTATTTAAAAAACGAGAGAGAAGGAGAGAGAGAGAGAGAGAGAGAGAGAGAGAGAGAGAGAGATATTTATAATATATTATTAGAAATAAGAAAGAGTGAGAGAGAAAAAGAGGGAAAGAGAAAAACAGCAAAAGAGAGAAAGATCCATTAGCAAATATATAAGTATTATACTTTGACGTATTAGGTTATTAATATCGATTCAGACATATCCGTGCCGTATCCATGACGTATCCGTTCCGTATCCGTACTCATCAGTGCAAAGTATTCACATATTTCAGTTCTGTATCCGTCGATTTTCGTTCAGTATGTCAAGAACGAAAGAGAGAAAGACGAATTTTTCAATCAAAGAACTTACAGTAATTGCACTAATTTTAGATGAAGAAGAAACCGTTTTACGCAAAAAAAAGAAAGCGAAAGTGAATGAAGATTGAATAACAATCAAAGTCGCACGCTGTCTTTAATGCCCGATAAAATAAGAATAATTAGCGGCAGCGATAATGAGCGAAATTTAACTGCGCTTGCAGTCGTTTTGAACAAAATGTGTAGCTAAACTGTTTCAAATTTTTAAACACTCGAAGGATTTTCTCCTCTAGTGCCGTCTGTTCAGTGAAAATATCGGCACAGATCACTGTGCCGATATTTTCACGCTGACACTGATACGGACGGCTGGATACTGATACGGATACTGAAATGTAAGAATACTCTAATATAAAATTATGGAAACGTTATTTTCATCCGTGCACGGACGTGTACGGAACGGATACGTCACGGATACGGCACGGATATGTCTGAATCGACCTTTATAGTTACCGACGACGGTCGGTAATAATAACACTCTTTCATCAAATCAAACTTAACCTACGTGTCAAAAGCTGGCATAAATGTCATGGAGCGCCACTAACGCAATCTTACATCGAATGCTCGAAACGTACATTTTCTCGCACATGCGTATTAAGAACGTCGACGACGATGACGACGACCAAAAATATAATATATAAAAATGTTATAATTCAGACTTTGCGTCGTAATATATGCGTTTATAGAGTACGTAGAGCAAAAATAAAGACACTTTCTTTATGTAATTCAAACTCAAGCTATCGATTAAGCCTAGTAAGAACTCGATCCGTTCAGCGGTTATTGAGGTCTGATAATCTCAAGAACTCTCAACTATCCGACTCGCGTATAGATACCCGGAGTGCCTCGCTGTAGCTGCGCGGTACTTGGCGCGAGACACTACCGTGTCTCTTGATTCCTGTAATCGGTAATTTGTGATAATGTTAAAAGGAAGGATTTATGAATAAGTTTGAAAATTAGATAATAGAAAAATAATTATTGTATTTAATTACTATTTTTTGTCGAATTTATATGAGAATATCGAATTCAAGTTTTCATCGATAAATGTTTGGATAATAGAAGTGTTTCATTAATAATAACAGTGTGTACTTAATATTAATATATTGTGCACATAATTTAAGGAAGACTTTATAATTGTGATTAATTGAGCAATTTTATTTTTTATTCTGTGCAGATTATCGAGTGAATTAAGCAGTCTTTTTAATTCTGATAGATGTGCAGAAAATAATGCTCCATCAAGCAGCTATAATCAGCCACTCAAAAATGTTGACCAGAGTTTTGACTGTGATGATCTTTACGATCAGATCAATAACCCTTCAGAAATAAAAACAACGAGGTACAAGAAATGGCGACAAAGTCGATATTACTAGTTTATAACTTTTATCTCATTTACATATAGGTACATTATTGTACACTTAAATATAATAGATATTATAATAAATAAAATTGTGTATAATAAATGAAATCATAAAATTTTGATATTTAGCAAGCATTTATCACAAATATTGTAAATATACAAATAAACTCTTAATGTAGCTAATATTATTTTATAATATGATAATGCAAATTTGCTACTTATTGTATTCAATACTTCTTTAATCGGTAATTAGTGACAATTTGACTAAGTAGAAATTGAGAATAAGTATGAAAATTTAATAATCGGGCAGGAATGTTTGTGTTTGAATAGTATTTGTATATCGAATTTATGAGAATATTGATTTTCTAGTTTTTAGCGAGAGATTTTTGGATACTATAAATGTTTCATTAATAATAACAGTGTTTATACTTAATAATTATATGTTGTGCACATGATTCAAGAAAGACTTTATAATTAAGATTAATGAGCAATTTTATTTTTTATTCTGTGCAGATTATCCAGTGAATTAAGCAGTCTTTTTAATTCTGATAGATGTGCAGAAAATAATGCTCCGTCAACCAGCTATAATCAGCCACCCAGGAATGTTGACCAGAGTTCTGACTGTGATAATCATTACGTTCAGGTCGATAACTGTTCAGAAATCAAAACAACGAAATAAAAGAAATGGCGACAAAGTCGATATTACTAGTTTATCTTTTTTCACTCATTTACATTTAGAGGAGGCCAGAGACAAACGTAACATTTTGCTTATTTGAGTCGTTATCTTCCATTTCTATGTATGCACATAAACTTTGTTTTTTACAAAAGTTAAATACATCCTTTGCTTACATTTTGGGATAGATAAAATCTAATCACATTTTATCATTTAATAGAAAAGTCGAATATTTTGAAGATCATGATTTTTTACGATTGTTCCCATTCCTGGGGTCAGTTGTAACAAGACCTAAGGGATGATTGTAACATGGAAAAATAAAATAAAAACAAACATATTTAATGTAACAATACGCGTTATATTTCACTTTTGGTAATTGCTTCAAAGATACTCTTCTTAAATAATTATAATATTTTATTTCTAATTATTTTAAACATAAATTATATAAACATAGAATTGACGAAAATTTTGAACATAACATAGAACTTCTGCTTTATAACATAAACATAATTTCTAAATTAAAATTAGGTTACTTATATCTGAAAATAATATAAATTTGAATGGTCTGCGATCTTGAGTTATTAATATAAACTAAAAAAATAAGAAACTAATAAAAACTTTGGTATCCATTAAAAAATTAAGAAAATGTCACTCAAATAAACTATTAATATTTAAGAAAACTCTTAATGTAGCTAATATTATTTTATAATACGATAATGCAAATTTGCTATTTACTGTATTCAATAAATTATTTAATCGGTAATTAGTTACAATTTGATAAAGTAGAAATTAAGAATAAGTATGAAAATTTAATAAACGGGCAGAAATGTTTGAGTTTGAATAGTATTTGTATGCCTAATTTATGAGAATATTGATTTTCCAGTTTTTAGCGAGAGATGTTTGAATAATAAAAGTGTTGTGTTATTAATAACAGTTTGTGCTTTCAATATCACTAATGCCTCTCATTATAGCATTGATGACATGTTGAATAATAGCATATTAAAAAATTCTAAATTGCTTTTTCGATGTAACACAATGAATGTGATAAATTTATAATCTACTGTTTTGGACATTTATAGACTGTTAATTATCTACTTATCAAGCATTGACAAAGCATAAAATTTTCTTTATATTTTTTATAAAATTATTTATATCTATCTATAATTTTTTACATTTGTTACATGACATTATACAGGGTGTTTCTTAAACATATGTCAAAAATTCAAGGGGTGATTCCTTAGATCATTTTATGAAAATTTATACCTCAGATGATATTTCAAAAATCATTCCTGGGGTATTCCAACAAGTTCCAATCAATGAAAAGATAATTGGATTCATGTATCCTAAAGCTGGTGGTAGTCATTTTCAACAGTTCTTGTAAACAGTATGTAGATTAATAAGCTTTACATGTAATATTTATGTAATAAAAATATTGTATGTCTTGTAAAATTTTATCGCCCTGTATCTTCGAAACAAAGCGATTTTCGAAAAATCATCACAGGTATAAATTATCATAATATAACCCAAGGAATCACCCTTTGAATTTTTGACATATGTTTAAGAAACACCCTGTATATTATGACATGAATTTATCATTGATTTTGTAAAATAATTTTTTGAACGTGTTGTATTAACTATAAAGTTATTTTAACAGGTATTAAATTTTTTTATGTTTTCAATTTGTTGACATGCATTGATTATAATTCAAAATGATATAAAATTGATGCACTTTTATAAATAAATAGCAATATTAAATAAGATTGATAAATTATTATTTTCGTTTATAATTATTTTATCATACCATTTCATTACCGTTTCGACAATATTCGATCAAAAATATAAAAATCTATTTTTTTCGAGAAGTTGTTTCACCCTTTTAAGGCCATTTGTGCCTTTAATAACACAAAATATGTTTTTTATTTTCATTTAAACACTAACTTATCTAAAGTTTATCAATATAGGAAAAGCACACTTCCGATCCTTTACTTGAAAGTCAATAACATAGATGCCGAAAGAAGCGTCATGCGCTTCGCAATATTTTCGGTCGTACAAAAAACGCGCGGGTACGTGAATAATCATAGATTACTGATATATCATCAACGCGCATGCATCTCGAACGCAGCCGAGAATGCAAATTGCAGGTGTCTGCGACTCAATAGTCTTACATAGCAAACTTTTGCCAAGTAGTCTTTCATAAAATTCGACACTCTCCATGTAAACCGTAACCAGTAAAGCAACTGTATTGTCGCGCGTCCTTATAATTTCATTCTTCCTAACATTCATTAATCTAACAACAATTAATCTTTATTTTATACAACATATCGAGTAGTTACAAGCAGCGTTTTAATCATTTAAAAAGGAGATGCTAAAAATATTGTTATATCAAGCAGCTATCAACATCCACTTTGCAATAACTACAGTTTTTGACAATTATGTCTTAAATTATCTCAAATAAGTGAAAAATTAACGAATCTAGATATTAATAATAATTTGCTCTTGTCTTTTGTAACATTTAGAAATCTTATACAAATTTCATTATATTTTTATACAAATATATACATTCTGTTATCTATTAATCTATTTATCAAGCATTGCCAAGAACATAAATTCTTTCAAATTTTTCATGGCATTTATATTTATCATTTTTGCATATATTATGTATGAGGAAAAGAAGAGAGAGAGTGAGAGAAAGAGAGAGAGAGAAAGATAAAAAGATAGAGAAAGAGATATAAATTTATCATAGATTCGGCAAAAATAATCTTCTAAATATATTGTATTATTAAACAGATATTAGTTTTTTTCGTTTTTAATTTGTTGACATATCTGATGCATTAATTGTAATAAAATAATATAAAATTGGAGCGCAATCTTCTAAATAAAATAGCATCACTAAATAAGTAAAATAATATGTCTTTTCAAATTATCATTATTCCAACACATAAAAGCTTATTATAATTTTTTATTAACATATTCCGCACTTTTTCTTTTTTTTTATCAACTTGAGAATTCACTCTAATTCATTTTAACAGAAGTAATATTTGCTAATTCAATTATACCTAGCAGAAATTTAAAAATTTCTTATATTCGCATATATTGTAATATTTGCGACCGTGTAATTTTTTTCAATTGTTTTCTAATCGGTGGGATTATCGACAGTAAAAGAACAACTAACCGTAAGAGTTAAAACAGGGACAGATTAAAGCTGTGTATCAATATTTACAATCCTAAATAGGTCATACGTCTTTCGGCAACCTTCTTTTTTTCTTTTACCAACATCTATATTCTTCGTATATTATTTGTTGTAATAATTCGTCTCTTGTAACTAGTAGTGCATGATCTACGACACAAAGCAGATATCATGGCAACGTCGGGTAAAGATAGTAACTGGTTTTGGATTTATTTCACATCAGTATACAATATTGCAAAATGCGATATTTGTTATACATCCTTTCAAATTACTGAAGTACCGAACGACGATATAATGTGTCATATAAGAACTGAACATAGTGTTGATTATCAGCGTATTGTCTCATCAGGAAATTCACAAGAAGATTTGGAGTCGCAATTATATATAATAAAGAACAATTACATCACATGCAAGTTTTGTGATTCAATTTTGTATGAAACAAACAATTCGTACAGTTTAATAAATCACTTATACAGAAAACATAAAATTGGAAAAAATAAAGCGGCAATAATCTACGACGAGCTACGTAAATACTATTTTGACGAATCCGACAAGGATATGAAACGACGTTGCACAAGTTGCAAAGAAACCATTTTAAATAAACCTTTACTCTTAATGAGCCATTTGAGCGAAGTTCATGAGATCAATCTTTTTTTGGAAATCAGATCAGTGGGGTAAGAGAAACGGCGATGAATTGAATATTATTAAATTTTTTCATTTGAATTATTTATTAATTATATTTGTGTACAACGATTAGAATTATGTATAACATTTAAAATCATAAAATTTAAATTTTTAGCATTTATTTACCACAAATATTATAAATATTCGAGTCAACTTTTATAACTTAGCTAATAATATATCAAAATACAGTAATACAAATTTGCCATCTATTATATTAAATTTTGTAATAAATAATTTGTGACACTCTGAATATGTATAAATTGAGAATAAGCATAAAAATTAAATAATTGGGCAAGAACTTTTGTATTTGGATAGTTTTTAAATGTAAAATTTTTATAAATGTCAAAAATTCAAGTCTTAGGAAAGTAAGAAATTTTAGAAGATAATAAAGGTTATTAATAATATTAGTTTTTTGATTTAGTATTACGGCAACTATATGTATATTATACACATAATTCAACTAAGATCTTATAATATTGATTGATTCAGAAATTTTTACTCTATATTTTATGCAGATTTTCAACTTCTATGAAATGGGTGTGGGAATATTTTACAAGAAGCGAGGAACAAGAAGCAAAATGCAGTGTTTGTAATCAACCTTACTTGCTCGGAAAAGACGTCTCAAATATAATATACCATATAAAAAGTAAACATGGTAATATTTACGATGTCTCAAAAAACTTACAAAAAAATAAAAGCTGGCCCTATTCTATAACAGGAAACAATAGAATAAAATGCGATATTTGTAATGACACTTATGATCTATTTTTTTATGGTCAAACATGTATGAAAAAACACTTAGCCGAGGCACATAATATTAATGAAGATATAGCACGAAAACTTTGCAAATGGGTATTAGAATATTTTCATATATCAAGCTTACAGACATCAAAATGTAATATTTGCGAGAACATGTTTAAAATAAGTAATTCTTTTAACTTAATGATACATTTGAAAGAAGCTCATCAGGTCCGAGTATCTCCGGAAATCATACCAACGGGGTAAGATAAAAATGAAGATAAATTGAATATTACTATTTTTTATAGTTATTTATATGTACTTATGTGTACAATAAACAGAAATGTGCATAATAAATGCTATAATGAAATTCAGATTCTATGTATTTGTTTACCACAAATAATATAAATACTCGAATTAATTTAACTTACAATTAGCTAATATTGTATCAAAATACGATAAGAAAATTTGCCATATGTTGTATTTAATATTCCTGTAATCGGTAATTTGTGATAATTTAAATAAGAAAGATTTATGAATAAGTTTGAAAATTAAATAATCGGGAAATAATTATTGTATTTAATTAGTATTTTTGTGTCGAATTTATATGAGAATATCGAATTCAAGTTTTCAATGAGAAATGTATGGATAATAGAAGTGTTTCATTAATAATAACAGTGTGTACTTAATAATAATATATTGTGCACATAATTCAAGGAAGACTTTATAATTTTGATTAATTGAGCAATTTTATTTTTTATTCTGTGCAGATTATCGAGTGAATTAAGCATTTTTATAAATTCGGGTATATGTGCAGAAAATAATACTCCATCAAGCAGCTATAATCAGCCAACCAGGATTGTTGACCAAAGTTCTGACTGTGATAATTATTACGATCAGATCGATAACCCTTCAGAAATCAAAAGAAAAAGGTACAATAAATGGCGACAGTCAATATTACTAATTTATCTCTTTTCACTCATTTACGTATAGGTACTTTTCTGTACACATAAATAGATATTATGATAAATATAATTGTGTATAATAAATAAAATCAAAATTTTGATATTTAGCAAACATTTACCACAAATATTTTAAGAATTCAAGTAAACTTTTAATGTAGCTAATATTATTTTCTAATAATAATATGATAATGCAAATTTGCTATTTACTGTATTTAATACTTCTATAATCCGTAAATACTGACAATTTGATTAAGTAGAAATTGAGAATAAGTATGAAAATTTAATAATCGGGCAGGAATGTTTGTGTTTGAATAGTATTTATGTCGAGTTTATGAGAATATTGATTTTCTAGTCTTTAGCGAAAGATTTTTGGATACTAGAAGTGTTTCATTAATAATAACAGTGTGTATACTTAATAATTATATATTGTGCACATGATTCAAGAAAGACTTTATAATTAAGATTAATGAGCTATTTTATTTTTTATTCTGTGCAGATTATCCAGTGAATTAAGCAGTCTTTTTAATTCTGATAGATGTGCAGAAAATAATGCTCCGTCAACCAGCTATAATCAGCCACCCAGGAATGTTGACCAGAGTTCTGACTGTGATAATCATTACGTTCAGATCGATAACTGTTCAGAAATCAAAACAACGAGGTACAAGAAATGGCGACAAAGTCGATATTACTAGTTTATTTTTTTTCACTCATTTACATATAGAGGTGGCCAGGGACAAACGTAACATTTTGCTTATTTTAGTCGTTATCTTCCATTTCTTTGTTTGCACATAAACTGGTTTCTCTCAAATGGTAAATACATTTTTTGCTTACATTATGGGATAGATAAAAGCTAACCACATTTTATCATTTAATAGAAAAATCAAATATTATAAAGATCGATATTTGTGACGATTCTTCTTACTTCTGGTGTCGGTTGTAAAACTGCCTAGGGGTTGATTGTAGCATGAAAAAATAAAGTAAAAACAAACATATTCAATGTAACAAAACGTGTTTTATTTCACTTTTGGTAATTGCTTCAAAGATACTTTTCTTAAATAGTTATAATATTTCATTTCTAATTATTTTAAACATAAATAATATAAATATAGTATTAACAAAAATTTTTAACATAACAAAAAACTTCTGCTCTATAACATAAACCCCACACACACACACACACACACACAAACCCTGTAGTCCTACCGTATATATTTTATATTTACAACAATGTAATTAAAAACTACTCGCGTAACTAAAAGTACTTCTGTTACATTATTTTAAAGTAATATTTAACTTTCTTACACATTTCTTCAAAAAATTTTACAAGGTAAATCGTGAAAGTTACAATCGGCATTGGCGCACGTGTAATGTGCATTATTAATTTCGCCGCGGTATAGCAAAAAAATTGGATAAAAAATCGCTGAACGAGCGTTAAGGGATAATCGACTTTCGGTGGACAGTTACGGCCTGTCGCATTCACAAAGGAGCGTGTAAATGCGCCGGACAAGGAATAGTTACGATTGCAGAGCGCAACGGTACAGAAGATACGATCCCGGGCGGATGTCTATGTAGAAAGAGAAGCGACGTATCGAGGTGGAAACACGACGGCAGGCGAGGAGCGAAGGGAAAACATTGTGCACGCTGCCGTAACTTCGCGTCACGGTCGGTGAGCTTCATCGATCACCGGCCAACTCAATTTGTCTCCATTGATACCAATCTGCTGAGCAAGCTCGGCCACTCTGTATACCTCTCCCCTCCCCCCTTTCTCTCTCACTCTCTCTCTCACCTTTTCTCTCCTTCATCGGCTAATATCTTGCTATCACGGAGGAATGTACTAAAAAAAAAAAACGGATGGATGTTGCGAACCTCGACATAATGCAGGCGCGAGAAAGTAATCGTATATATCAAGCATATCAATTAATCGTTTGACTTGACGCGTTCACACCTTTGCGCTTGTTTAATTCCATATACAGGTGTTTGCTAACGGCTTTTCCAAGTTATATTTATTAATTAATCGTATTACGTAATTTGGATCACCAACTTCAAAAATGCATTTGGCTACAGTTCTTTCGGAGAAATAAATTGCTACTCTGTAACATTATATGCATAGCGAAAATGATCGTCGAAGCAATATTTTTTATCGAAATAGCAAAACAAAGTTTGCGTAGAAATTAACAATTTCTGTTTTCCGCGTGACTGCGCGCGGCATCTTAAACCGCGAGATCGCGAATAATTTCTCACGAAAGTTACGCATGTAATAATTTTGCTCGCACAGTCGATAGTGAATGATTCAATTGTGTGAATGTTGTGGAATTAGTCGACCGCAGCTACTATGCGGGGTTGACTCTGGCGCGGGGACGAAACCCGGTAGGGGTGGAAACATCGCGATATAATCAACAGAATTAAACTATCCCCCGCCGGGCAAATCCGCCGGTTCCTGACGACGGTTCCGTCCGAAAAGTCCCGCCGCCTCTTCTCCAAGAGCCCTTAGTAGACACCTTAGACCGATAAAGCAGCCGAGTACGCGTCACGGGATATAGAGAGTGAATGTGTGTGTTAGATGTGGGTATATATCTATCTACGTGCGTTATATAGAAGCGTAAGAGAGAAGTCGACGACGCGGAGAGCAACGAGATCGTGTGAGCGGACGAGCCGCGGGACGACGCAAGGGGGATGAAAGCGGAAAGTGAAGCGGAGACGTGGGCGCCAGAACCGGTGTACAGACACGGTACGAAACGGGTTTCTATCAAATTATAAGTTGTCACACGGATGACGACGCAGCGCAGCCGAGCCGAGCTGACTCCGGGCTTAGCTTTCCCAGTTAACGCCGCCGCCAATCAGACCCGCACCCCCAATCTCCTCCCTTTTCATCCTTTCGTCCTGCAACTCTAACTCGGTGTGTCTCTGTTCGTTCCCTTTCTCTCTCTCTCCCTCTCTCTCTCTTTCTCTCACTCTCTCCGGCACTTCTTCTCTTTATCTCTATCCGTCTAACATCCGTCTCTATGTCCGTCCTTTTTTATTTCTCCCTTGTTACCCTCCGCCACTTTCGACTCATCGTTCTCCTCTCCCCCTTTTCCTACCCCCTTTTCCACCGTTCTCTTATTGCGCCTGGTGCGCTTCGACGTCCCTCACCATGGTACCGTGGTCTTTCCGCTTCTTGAGCGCTCGTATATGGAAGGAAGCAAGAAACTCTGGCTCGTAGGCGCCTCGCAGCTGGCGGGCTCGGCATTTGCATGCGAGGAATTTATAATTGGGCAATGTTTATCTTATGCCGGTAGAACTACACCGCGCCGCGTCGCGCATTGCTGCGCTGTAACTACGGCAAACTGGGGAAAAGATAGCCTCAACCCAAGGTTGGCTCGTTAGTCTGCCAGTTAAATTGGCACGCAAACGAAGCAGCGACTTTTTCACAAATGAATGAAGTCCATAAACTGCGGCGCAGTTTCTTGTATTACTATACCGTACAGGATAAATTTCATAGCTTGATCGTTCTGATTATTTTCACCTAAGAGATAAGTTTTTGAAAACTTCAAAAATGCGGTTATAAAACGACTATGAAACGTACTATAATCTGTCTTGTTAGAGTTCGTCTTTATTTTAAAAATATTAGTTTGTATAATTTTATCGATTATGTGTACATTATTCTAATTTTTATAATTCTATAGAATATTTTTCAGTATTACGAGAAGACTCGAAATTAATTAATTATTTTAAATGCGAAAATTGAGAGGTATTTTTAAAAATCACACATAATTTTTTACGATCCGGATTAAAAAATGGAACGCGCGATATTAAGCAGAGCCAAAGAGAAGTGCAAAAATGGCTTTAAAGATTATTATTCCCTGTGGATCTATTGGCTGCCAAAAAGTATTTCGGGCTGTATTCCAGACTGAAATTTCGAGCGCGAGTACCGCTGCGATTTGGCAGTTCCTTCGTTCTGCGTCGCGTCGGGGTGAAAAGATATCGCGATATTATACGATGATAATGGGGACCGCTCAATAACATCGCGAAGAGTAATAGCAGCGGCATTGTGCTTAATGGCTAGGGTATTCCACGGAGGGAATCGAAGCTACGGTTTATCGTAGCCAGGGTAGGCGTTAGGGTTCCACAGTGACGGATAGTCGTGTCGAGTCGGCCGTACAGGTTACTCTTCCGCTCCGTGAAGTAACGCCGAGAATGAGAATGGGATATAATGAGTCAAATTAATAGCGGGGAGAAGACTCTTGTGTCTATAGATTTTTATAAGAATCACGCGGGGAGGACAAAGACATTGAGAGCACGAAGCGCAATCTTTAATAATAATTGTTCGCAAAGTAATTATCATGTAAAATTCCAATTCTGAATAATACACTATGTAAATTACGAAGCTACAGGCTTATGTAATATTTTGCAATATGTTTCGTATGAATCTTTTTATATTTTTATTTTATTTAATAACAAGGTGCATGTTTTATGATTTTTTAATTACTTTACTTATTTTTTTTTTCATAACACACATTGTTATAATTTCCGATATACATTATATTAAAACGCTCGTCTCCGGGAATTTTTTTACTTAATACGTGAAAACAATAAAAGAGAGAGAGAGAGAGAGAAAGAGAGAGAACGATAAGGAATATCATAAAAAAATTAACAGGTATAGGGAATGCGCGCGAGAGTGCCATTACAGCATGTTTGAGTGTAAAAAAAGGCACAAGAGATCAAGAACGAAGAGAGGGTGACAAGCGTATCTAAGAGGTGTGACTCAGTGCCTTTAATGCTTCGGCATTTCAAAACAAATATCCTCGCTGCTTCTCCTTCGCGAGAGCGTTCATTGGTACACATTTCTCCGTCTTGCGCATCATCACGAATTCTCGGCTCGAATAATTTCCAACGGATTTCCATAAGAGCTTACCCGCGATTTATTATAAACGCATTATGCTCCCTGGTGATGGCCCTTTTTATACCCTAACCCTAAAGCATTGGCACCCTCCCCATGCGAAAGAGGAGCCACGCAAGATTCGCGTTCCCATCCTTTCAAAGAGGATTTCTTTTCGAACTTACGTCCCCTGGATGAGTTCGAGCCCCGACAAACGGGAGTTGAGTTCCTTCACGACAGATCTGTGAACGTATTTATGCCGGATAATCACTCAAGAGAGGGTCTTTCTTATCGTCGTAGATTAATGACTGTATATAAAAACACCGTAAGAGCAGTCCTTGCAAATACATAATACATTATTATTATGCCCTACATGCATTATAATCTGTATAATAATGTGTCAATAGAATATATAAAATATAATTATATTATAATAGTATGAACAAATATTGATGAAATATTAAAATGTCTTTTCGAGAGCGAAAATCATTTTCATTATATTAAAATGTTTTTATAATTCGACATGCGAGAATTAGAAAAATATCGTGTAGATTATATCCAGATTTTTCAGATTTTTAATAAAAATTTGTATATCGATTTTGATGTCATCGAATATATATATATATATTGATGAGATATTAAAATGTCTATTTGAAAAAGAAAATTATTTCATTTATATTAAAATATTTTCACAGTTTGACATACAAGAATTAGATAAAATCATTATGTAAAAAAAGTAAATTATATATGAATTCAAATTGTTTATAAATTACAAGTAAATCCTCTCTCTTCATAAAATGTATTAAAGGTTTAATAATTTTTAAATCAATATCTAACTTTTTCTATCTAATTTGCCAGCTTTTGTTCGAACCGTCAAATGATATATGAATTTTTATAAGAATTATGATTTTTTTAAAAACCTCTTGAAGCACCTGTGTATGTACTTTGATCCAGAGGATTAAAATCCGCCGGCATTCGTTCAAGCAATAATATACGCCGATAATTTATCCCATTCTCGTGCAGCCGGTCCATCGATCGATCGCTGACGGTGCGGATCACGTATCCTCGTTGACGTCAAATACTGCGGCATTCCGCGCCCGTCGATCGCGAGGACGCGCTGCGTCGCGACGCGCTTAAGAGTTACAAGTTGCAAGCTAATGTTTGCAATTTACCCAGGCGTGTGGTGGATCTCGCCGGCGAGCAAACTGGGTGGCCGATGCGGAAGGGTTCCTAAAGCATCCCCAGGAAATACGGTGAGCGCTCTCTCCAGCCACCGCCGCCACCAACGTTACTCTAACAGTAGCAGCAACGGCAGCGATAACGGATAGCGCAGCGTACTGTAGCAGCACCAACCAGCGCGCCGCATCAAGTATCACTCTATTTACCCGTCAAATATTTGTGCTTTTACCGTGGAGCGCCGTATCCGAAGTCCCTCTTCTCTCTCCTCTCTTCCCTCTCTCTCTCTCTCTCTCTCTCTCTCTCTCTCTCTCTCTCTCTCTCTCCCTCTCTACCGTCCTTCCTCTTAGCTATCCACTCTATCCTCTAGTGCCACTTTGTATACAGCGAACACTGCCGGCTGAATTTCCCTAACGAAAACTTGCCGAAAATTTGCAATTCGTAAAGAGTGCGGAGCAACGGACCCTTACTTGCCGCTCGGTTGTGGATGGCGAGGCAACCAAGACGAAGTCGAAATAACGACTTCGTTTTAACGTCGAATCGCTGAAACCGAGTGAGGGTTCGTTAGATATTATAAAGATATTTTTAGAGAGAAGAAAAAATTCGAAAGCTCTCTCAAACCTTTTTATTCGTGTTCCAATTTTTTGCGATTTTAGATATACGTGTTCTCAGATACAGCGTGGAACATTCGAAGATGGAATTAAATATACGTTACACGAATATTTATAGAAGGAATATTAAATTACCATAAATAATACCATATGAGGGATTCATATATTTATAATTTCCATATATGTATATATATAGTTCCCCCATGCATTATGCAATCAATCGAAATGTAATATCTATCTTATCTTACATCTATTTCTTTTATAATTTATATTTGCAGCTCTGTCTCCTTCAATATTTTCCATCTAAATCTATAAGAGACACTCACGCAAATTAGTTTAATCGCTCGATCAAAATGTAGGAATATCGAGAGCGATCGCGTTCCTGTATCTGGAATAAACGGCGCAAATAGAACAAAGGACTCGTAACATGTGCCAAAAATAAGGATTCCCTTTAGAAGAAACGGGGGATGACGATGGCAAGCAGAGTCCCCGTAGGCTAGTCACGAATGTGACGCACGAGCAGGTACCGCACAGCCGTTCTTTTTTCTTCTTCTTCCTCCTCCGTTTCTTCAGTTTTGGCCTCCCCGAGCCAGCCACTCCCGGGAATCCTAATATCTACGTTTGACGTCATGCCAAATACTTATCCTTACTCGTCTGGAATAAGGCAGCGGGCGACGCCGCAATAAGCGACGGCTAGCAAACGGACGATCGGAAAGGAAGGAAAAGACGGACGTCCAGAATCTCTCTCTGACGACGTATTGTACCTTTCTGTGCGTGACCCGCTCTAACGGAACGAGAAATAGTCGTCATTAAACATCCGACGTAATAACCATAATTCCGCCATCGACTCGAATTCATCGAACGTAAGTCGTGCGAGCATTTCGCTGACTCTTCGCCGAATTTAAAATCGAAGACACAGATTGTCAATTGTAGTAACGATCAAAAAATCAGTACACAGCTCGACGTCGACAATATAGAACTCTCGATGTAACAATTCTTATTCAGAAACCTGTTCATTATTGTAACATCGTTCACGGTTGTCGGAGAAAATTTATCGAGTCGAAAACTTCAATGGAATGATGGTGCTACGCGACGCGTCGAGTTCGAGCGCGTTACTTTTCGGTGAGAAACACACCCCCTTGGTAAAATCGACGAAGTTTGCACCTCCCGAAATTCAGTCCAGTCGGATGATTGCGATGGAAATCGTCGGAATTATCGGCAGCCGGGTTATAGTACATATGGACACGCAGGATGCGGACTGTCCGATTTGAATACATAACTGGCCGGATATAAACGAGCCTATGAATAAAATTTAAATTCCAATCACGGTGACCGAACAATGCAACAATATCCGCGATCGCGCGGTAGCAATTGTGTTATATAACGCAAAGCGCAACGAGAGAATTTATGTAGATTCTCCGCCGTCTAGAAAACTACTTGCGAGCATCTACCTAAGGTGAATCTCAAATATGACAATCTTGATTAATAATGATCATTAATCGCATGGCTAATACAATAATACGGCAACTGTATTCCTTTCGAGGCAAAATACTGATATAATAAAACAAAAACATTTCTCAGATATTAATATTTTTCCATATATATATATATACGTACTTTTTAAGAAAAAGATCTCTTACATAGGTAAAAAAAAATATATACGAAATGTGTAAAAATATTTGAATGTATGTATATATATGCGAGAAGTTTAAAAAATATCTATTGATCAAAATACATTTATGATATATTACAAAAAAGATAGGAGACTGTTGCAAAATAGTCCCCGCTTGTATGTATATAAGCTTAGTGAAATATAAATTTTTAATATTTTATCTATATACATAACACATTTTTTTCTCGTCCGTACTCAATTATCGAGAAGAAAAGTTAATTGACAAATTTGACAAATTTTATCAGTCGACAAACGCGCAGTCGAAAATCTCGTAACGAAAGGCAAACGCGTCATAATTGCCACGTAATTATGCGCATTTTAATTTGCAAGCGGGCGTTTATACCATCGGTTTTCTCCCCCTTCACCCCTTGCCCGATCTCTTATACACACGCGCGCAAGTGAAATCCCGGCAAATTACAATCATGCCTGTTTGACGTGCGCGACGGTTTGATTTATTAATCACCGACTCGCTGCGGAACAGTCCCGAATATTTTCGCACCGTCGGAGAGTGCCGTAATTTTCTCCACCGACACATACGCGTTGTAATATTTATGTTCGGGTGCAGGCGTGCATTTTGTATTATCCCCGACCCTCTCGCCGAGCCGTCCCTTCCTCCCCTGCCCTTCGATCCCTTCGCGAATTCGGACGGCAGAAGGGCGCGAACCGCGTGTGATGTAAAGGACGAACGGAAACGCGATCGATTAGGCAGTCGCGAATGACCGTTATCTTTATCAGCAAGTTTATGCAAATTATGCAATTATGGGATGCCCGAAAACGCGCCGTTTGTGCGTTTTGAACGAGCGGCACATAGACGGAGAGAACGGAAAAGGAAATTGAGACGGATCGGTCCGGTAATTTTCACGCCGACTATTTTAATCGTGATTCCGCGTGTTTTTATTCCGCACCTCGGTGTGTTGCTATCGCGTTGATTGGTACGAACGCGAAAACGATTGGGATTGGCGAAGTCGTCCTCCCGTCGATGGTGCAGCCCTCGTTAACGTCGATGCATTCATATATATATATACACATATATATGTATATAATGTATATATATACATATAGATATATATACATGCGTGTATATATATGTGTATGTGTGTGTGTATATATACAGAGAGAAAGAGAGAGAGAGAGAGAGAGAGAGAGAGAGAGAGAGAGAGAGAGACGTGCAACCTGCATGTAAATCGCGATAATGTCGAATGTATGTAACGTACCGTTGAATGACGCTAATGAGTAAATAATATGCGCACAATATTAACGTTCACAAACAACTTGGTTCGTTATGCTTTGTTTCCATCGGCGCGGCGCGGCGGAACGTTTAATTATTGATATTCGCTGTGATTCTGGTAAAATGAACGCCGCCGTTACACCCGTGCGTTTAACGAACGACTTATGCGCATTGCACCACACAGTCTATTTGCTCGAAACATTATCGAGTGATAGGATAATTGCTGAAACTCTATAAATTTATAACTGCGCTCGACGCAGCGTATTTTTATTACTGTTTTTTTCTTTTACGATCAGTTCACTCGGATCTTTATCTTGTTAAATTTTTCTTCTAACGATGTGTCACAAATCTTATTTTATTTTATTTAGTCTCTCAAATCGATTTTTTATTTTCAATCGAATAATTAAATAATTAAAAATGTCAGAGTTTATTTCTCGTCAATGAAGCATTCGATTCGCTCTCTAATAATTTTCTAGAATATTTTATGTCTTTTGCATTATAAAGATTATAAATTTTTCTCACATTATATCTCGCGCGCGCGTGCATGTCACACAAGTGCATTATTTAATTTACTTGAATAAGGCGCCACGCTAACTAAATTACACACGCTAGTAGTCTGATTGTATTATGGCGCCCTGATTAACGGTCTTTGCTCCGATCCAAGGGGTTACAATGTAGCGCGATATATCAGCGTCCTGCAGAGTTTCATGGATCAACAACCGTGCTGGCGCTAGTACATTTTCGTAAGTCGGAATGGATGCACATGACAAAGGATGTGTCTCACGAGCTCATCGTCTTGGAAATTTCGATACATCGTTAGTTCTTTCTAATCTTCGAAAGTGCCGTTCGATATGTTGTCTTTTGTAACAATGATTCTAAATAATGATGATAAATGCGATAAAAGTCAAAACATTGTAGCTAGTCCTATCATTTGTGTAATAAATCTATTAACATTGATATTATTATTACACAATTTTAATACACACTTTATCGCAATAAGTTCTAATATATATTTCACGATTGAATATTAAAAACAAAATCTATAACACGTGCAATTTTTCGAAAGATATTATTTATATTGGACAATGTATTTATAATTAGATGTCTAAAAAATTCAGAGTTAATTAAGATTAAATATTCGAGATTTTAAATACTTTAAAATATATTCTCTAGATTTTTTTCAACGCTTTCGGCTGAGCTACATCGAAAGGTGTGATGTGGAAACTGTGGAACAAGCTGCGACACGTGGAAGATCCCAGATTTCGGCAAAATCGAGGGGTGACCGTCGCCGGGGGAGGGAAATCCGGATGACGCGTGGGAGAGCAGTGAGGATATAAACAACCGGCGGAGTAAAAGTCGCATACGAAACTCGGAGTAACTTATCACTTTCCCTTAATCGGGATCAGCCGCGCGACGGAGTCGGCGATGTTCAAGTCTCTCGTCGCGTTAAATATTCAGAAGAAGTCTGCTGCCGGTGTAAATCAGAGGGCCAACCGCCCTCTGCCAACCCCTTTTTCCGAGACTCGCGACGCATTGCTCCCATGCCGACGACTACGAAGTCAACAATCGTCCTTCCTCGCACGCTTCCCATTGTTGGACGGCCAATGAGATCCGGCTTGAGAGAAGTATAAGTATAAAGAACAAAATGTGAATTCAAACGAACCGGAAAAACTATGGAGTGCAATCAATAATTGATTGCACGGAGTTGAACCGTGTAAAAGAGCCCGTAGTTCTTTGAAACTCATAAATCATGGATGTAACACAAATATAACTTATATATCCTGACTTATGATATTACAAATAACGTTTTATATTACATTTTTTATTATTCTTGATATTATTTGTATTATATTAATCAAAAATGATGTTTTATATGTCATACGTTTACGATTTTATTATTTATACCAAATGCATTCTCATTTTTCAAATCAGTTTTTTTTTTATTCTAGTTTAGTTCAATTATAGTTCATTTTAGTATGTCTTTGTACATATAATTTGTTAACTATTTATTAATTATTTACTACAATCAAGTATTTATATTTACAATCAACTATTTACTACAATCAATCGTCAAAAAATGTAAATTCTTTTCATATCTGTATCTGTTATTTTATCTATCTATTATTTTATGAAACGTAAATCTATCATTATACAGATTGTATAGAGAAATAATCTACCAAATATACATTCTATTAATAAAGATATACAATATAAATTTAAATATTAAGCTTTCAACATTTGTTCAAATTTGTCAACATATGATCATATTAAAAGAAGTATAAAAAAATCGAATCTTGTTTATTAATAAATACAATCTTATTAATGAAATAGCATTTTTATATAAACCTGAAGATATATATTTAATTAAGATGAAAGAGTTTAAAATGATGGATATTTTTATTATATTATTTTTGGATTGTTTCTTTTAGAAAAAAATTTACGCTATTCTTTGTATATTGTAAAAATATAAAATTATAATATGTAAAAAAATTTAGTTTCAAATTGAGCATTGCGTGTCTTAAACGGTTTGTCGTTAAGACGCGAAAAGCAGAAACAGAGCAACACATTTAAATTACTAAAATTAAAATTAAAAAAAAATTAAAAAAAATATAAATGCATATTTCTATATATAAATATATAGAAAAAAAACATTATATATTAATGCTATTTATAAAGCAACTTTTATCACTGTTCGGCCTTTACTCGCAACACCACGCAAACACAAATAAATTACGTGATTGAAGTTTGGAGCGTTCATAAAGCGAAAATGTAAAATTCGCTAATAACAAGCAGACTTATAAGAAATGATTATATTCACATCCAAAATAATATATTTAAGATAAAAAAATATTCTTGAGATAAAAAAAATAACAAAACAATTAAAAAACATCAAAATTACGAAACATGTATCTATTTAAAATTTATCACAGTCGTCTCTGCGTTTGGTGCCAAAAAATACGAGTATGTTCGCATGCCTTGGGATCATTTACGATAGAAAAAAATTGATTTGTTAAAAAACAAGGCCCGGAAGAGTTCCGTTTATCACGATATTTTTGCATATGCGCGTAAATAACCGTTTAAAAATTTATTACAGTTGTCTTTGCGTTTGGTGCCAAAATTTGCAAACGTGGTAGCATGCCTTTTGATCTCCTGCGATAAAAAAAAAATAATTTGTCGAGAAACAATGCCCGGAACAGTTCCGTTTATCAAGATGTTTTTGAATATGCGGGTTTAAACTCATTTAAAAATTAATCCCGTTCTTCTCTACGTTTGGTGCCAAAATTTGCAAACGTGATAGCATGCCTTTTGATCTCCTGCGATAGGAAAAAAATAATTTGTCGAGAAACAATGCCCGGAACAGTTCTGTTTATCAAGATGTTTTTGAATATGCGAGTTTAAACTCATGGCACCAAACGCAGAGACGAACGGGTGAATTTTTAAATGAGTTTAAACCCGCATATTCAAAAGTATCTTGATAAACGGAACTCTTCCGGGTCTTGTTTTTTGACAAATTATCTTTTCTCTATCGTAAGTGATCCCAAGGCATGCGACCATGCTCGTATTTTTTGGCACCAAACGCAGAGACAACTGTAATAAATTTTTAAACGGTTATTTACGAGCATATGCAAAAATATCGTGATAAACGGAACTCTTCCGGGCCTTGTTTTTTAACAAATTAATTTTTTTCTATCGTAAATGATTCCAAGGCATGCGAACTCGTATTTTTTGGCACCAGAGATGACTGTGATAAATTTTAAATATATACATGTATTGTAATTTTGATGTTTTTTAATTGTTTTGTTATTTTTTTATCTCAAAAATATTGTTTTATTTTAAATATATTATTTTAGATGTGAATATAATCATTTCTTATAAGTCTGCTTGTTATTAGCGAATTTTACATTTTCGCTCCATGTTAACTCCAAACTTTAATCACGTAATAAATTCCATAATTAGGGAATACTTCCGCTTGCTTTTGATTCCAGCGGATAATAACGCAAACGGCAGTAAATCAAGATGATCAATGTCACGCGGTGCATGCGAGGATTCCGAGGGAAGTAGGGTCGAGGGTGATGAACCCTCCAAGGAACGTAGGGGAGCGGATGGTGGGCTGCTGTTGGGGCTGAGACAGAGGAGAGACTAGCTATTACTATCAATTTGCATGCCTTCGGTCACTCGATCTGCCTTTATCGTCCTTTCATCTTGGCGATATACCGGAGGCTTATTTCCGCTCATATATTTCTCAGCCCCAATAAGAGATCCACAGTCATCCTTTCTCTTTCCATTTCCTTCTATTTCCTCTTAAGGACACTCTCAAGGAGAGTGCCAGATCGCGCGAAATTCCTGTTCGACGCTACCATTTTTTGACGTCAATGATTTCAATAAAATCGACTCTAGAGATGAAAGAAAGAAACTTATAAAATATTAATCTGTGTAAATAAATATGTAAGAAAATATCAAAAAGAAAATACATGTAAAATAGTAAAATTTAATATCAATAATATCTATTGTCTAAGAAATATTAAATAGTTAAATTTTTATAGTTGTATCTTGATAAATATTATTTTAAATTAACTAATAAATCAATTAATCTCATAATTTTGAAAAACTAATTTTGAACAAACATACTATTTACAAATTTTTATTGATGTAAAAGTTTAGCAATTGCAAGTAACATATATATTATCGTAATACGTTTAACGAACTGTTGGTTGATTAATACAAGAGTGCCCGGTATGACTTGGCTTCTTTCCCTTTTGCGTCTGAAAGCACTTCATCCTTCTCTCTGTCTCTCTCTCTCTTTTTTCTCGAGAATTGCAAAATCATCATTTGATACCGGGAATTTCTCGCCTGAAACGAAACGAGGCAGAGAGTCGAATCGTTAGGAAACTTATGCAGGGCGAATCTCTTCTCTTTTTGAGTGCTGTGCTACGCGAGGAGGAACATGAAAAGGATCCTCCAACGAGTGTGGCCGCCTACCTCGCAATCAAAGGCTCCGGAGAGCAAGAAGAAACTTGGCCGGTTGAAAAACAGCCAGGTAGGAGGAATCCACTCGACCCAAAAAGCATTCGACGAGGCCGTCGACAAAATATGAGCGCGTCCAGCACGAATATGATGGAAATATCGGATCGTGTGCATTTTTCTCTCGCTACAGATCACCGACCGGACCAAAACTTTGCAAATCCGTTTCTTCTCCGACCCTTGCAGAGATATAAACTCGAATCTCGCGATTGAAATCCGCGCCGTGAACAAGTATTTCGCGAGCGTAAATCGTAATTACGTTTTCAACGTAATTTCGATTTCAAAATTAAATTCGACCATTCTCAACTCGAAGAGTTGATCGATATTGTCTACGCTCGCGAGATCGTAGTTTCGAACTAACTGAGGAAGTTACGACGAGACGAGCGCTATCTCGTATAAGCACTCTGTATAACGCAGTTATACGATTTATATATCGCATGTCGATAGCATAATAATTCCACTCGATGATTAAAGTGAAACTTTAATTACACTCGACTTTAGGAGTTCCATTTTCCCATGCACGTAGATGCGTGTGCAGTTTTAACGCATTATCGAACGCCGGTCGGCCATTCCGTTATCCGTCAACATACTTTTAGCGAGTAATGCGAAAATCGCCGCGGTTGGAACTTTTTTATTAAATTTCCATCACATTACTTAGTGTCCGACCATCATTATACTCGTCTACCCGTCCGCGACAGAAATGTTGGACCGGGTAGCGGGAATCATTCAAATTGTATTTATGAATTCTAAAGTTTTTCCGGCAAACCACACAGCACGCGCACGCGCGAACAGTCGGATGTAGGAAACTTTAAATAAAATTCATTTGCGAGATTCGTGATCCGGCATTACCATAAATTTGCAAGCTACCAGGTGCGCGGACTTGAAATTTATTTCAACTTCAACTACCGGGACATTCCTGAAAGAGAAAAAGAGAGAGAGAGAATCTCAGAATTCTATGCTGAATACACTTCTCGGGTTCTTTGCCATTATAATCCTAATGATACCCGCAAATTGCGATGATTATAATGAGAACATTGGAAGAACCTTATACATTGTAGTATTTTTACCAACTTTTATAATTATCATTTGTACTTCCAACAGTCGACAAAACGAATAAAATTCCGCATAAAGACGTCGTGTCTCCTTTGCATCTTAACTTTTTTAACATTTAAAAGATAAGGTATATAAAATGTTAATAACATTATTCATAATGTGTCTTGTGTATACTGTAATAAATAAATATGTTTATACATTTTATACATTACACAATACGTTTTAATTCACAAGAATAAACGCGTAAATTTAATTTCTAATCATTTTTATTTGCCAACAGTTTTAATTATTCAAATATATATTTTTGTTTATATGTATATCATATCGTTTCTATATACATATATGTATATACGGCAGTCTCTCGCTTCTAATTCAAAATAATGGAGAATGTTATCCGTTAAGTTTACATTGCGTCAATAGACGGCAAAAGAGAGAGTGAAACTTCCTAGCCGCGACGATACAACGGCGTATTCGCTGTTATCCTTACGAGAGTTGTCTGATATACACGCAGTCCCGGCGGTGTCCTACCGGTGCTTTAACCATCCCCCAGGCGGTGGACCAATTGTCTCCCTCATAAATTACCGAGGCTCGTCGCCAAATTCTCTCTCCCCCCCCCTCCCTCTTTCTCTCTCTCTCTCTCTGGAATTCGTAGTCGTCGTACTTGAGTGCACGTGTGCGTGTACTTGAGGGCGAAAATACGAGGCGACGGCGTGCACGTGTGCATGAATTTACAAGGGCCCGGGGCAACGTAGACGTCGGGGGCGCGACAAACACGCAATACACGCGTCGCGAGACAACGCGCACCGTCCAGGATGTGACGTTTCGCGCCGGAGAGGAGAATGTTCCGCTCTCCTCGACCAAGAGAACCATCGTTCTCCACGCACAAAGTGGCGAACCCACACGAGACTCATTTCTCGTACGAGAGACGCGACGAAACGAAGAGAGAGAGAGAGAGAGAGAAAAGACCGAGAGAGATCAGAAGAATCGTGGGGTTTAGAGTATAATGTCCTCGCACCGGCAAAACACGCAGTCGTCCTGCGATATTACAACCGCAATGCGTATTAGGTATCTCTCCTACGGAGCATGCGCGCGACAGTGTATCGCATCGTTGCTACATCCGGCCTACGAGCCGAGGAAGACAAAGACGCAGGAAGAAGCAAGGTGAGATGAAATCGAGGTGAGACAAAGCGGAACGGAAGGATTAGGGGAACGGAGAGGCTGGCGAACGGCCAAAGCGACGAGCGAATCTCGCACAATCGCCGGCATATCATTCAGCACGCGGACCGGATGTTAAACGGCGAACCGGATCGGAAGAGGAGCCGAGATATCGATCGGAGTTGAAGATTGCGAAAAATATTCTAGTCGTGGAATTTTTTTTCTTACGAATCCAGCCCTTACTATATTTATTATATATTATTTATTATATATTATTATATATAATTATATATATTATATTTTTTGTTTATAGAAGCCTTGATTCCCCACACGTATTTCATGCTTAATGTAAATTGGCAAATATGTAATTATGCAACGATAGCAATCGACCCCATGCAACGATGTCTTTTCGCGACAAGCACTTATTAAATGGACAAGTACTTCTCTGTCCTTTCTTCCGCGCAACTATTAAACGACGCTTCGCTGCAGTTAGTTTATCCAGCTAAGGCGCCCTTACGCCTACTTGCCTCCTCAACGACGTCTCTCCTTGTTCTTTCCGCTCATTTCCACCCCCGCGCGGAAACGTCGTTCCCTTGCATTACGGGAGCGCAGATATTCGAATATGCCGGTATTAAGGTACTATGTACATAGTTAGCTCGCTAGTGTACACGCTATTGCACGCCCAACCAACGGGACAAGAAAACGAAGTTGCAGCGCGACGGTGAAGCAGCGACAGCAACGGGCGGCTTCGGCGCGCAGTGGTCCGAACGGATCGCAAGGGTTGCCGGGTAACTGTACGCAAGAGCTTCCAATTAACCCCCGCATTTAGACAGTTTGAGCACAATAACATAGCCCGGGGGTTCCTTGCACCCGGCATACGAGCGACTTACAACGAGAGCAAGTTGGAACGGAGGATAGAGAAGAGAGGATCTCTCCGGCGCGCGCCGCCTCTCTTTCCTTCTTAATGCAGCTGCATTAATTAACCGTCGAAGTAAGGTAGTCCGGAATATTTCTCTACTACTCAGACCCGAGAGCACCCTCGGCGATTCTGGAATATTTGATAGTGAATTTTTCCTGCATCTCCAAAAGAACTCGTACGGATCCGCAGTTATAAATTATATTTCCTCCCTCTCTCTCTCTCTCTTTCTCTTTCTGTTAGATCTTATTAAATAATAGAAATAAAATTGCAAAATTTAATAATGTTAAAATAAATTATATCAAGAAATATACAATAAATTTCCCACTGTGCGTTAATAAGTTTTCTAACATATAATTAATGTAAAATAAATATTATAATAAATATTAATGTCAGAGAGAGAGAGAGAAAGAGAAAAAGAGAGAGAGAGAGAGAGAGAAAGAAAGAGTTAATATATACCGTAATCCCGTCATCTATCATTATCTAATTATTATATTATTAATTTCTTAAAATCTTTTATATTTTTTTAAAATTTAACACGCGTGTATTTCGTTTGTACGTGAAAAAAAAAACTTTCGGAATCGATTGGATTCGGTACACCAACTTTAATCCTCGTCTACATCGATCGTACCGTTGGCACGTCGTTGCGACGTTTTAAGGGGTTTCGTATCTCTCATTTTCACTATCCGGCCGTCGCTCCTCCTGACTCTTTCTCCATTTCTTCCGGAGCACATCTCCGCTCTCGAAACCACCCGCCGGCGGTGGTTTCGTTCTAACGTTCCCTCGGGTAAAGACAGCCGCGACCCTTGCCTCCTACGGGTCTTCGAGCCGCCATAAATGGTTTCATTCTCGATTCTCTACATCCCCGATATAAAAATCTCTCCCTCGGATTCTCGTCAGCGCATCGCGCGCCGAAGAGAAACGGGAGAAAGTAGAGCAACAGCGCGCGATGAGAGAAACGAAAGGAATCAGAAAAATGCAGGCATCTCCGGGGAAATTAACGTAATGAGGCAGTTCGATTCTTCGCGCAGCGATGAAAAGGAAGAGAGAGAGAGAGGGAGAGAGAGAGAGAGAGAGCGGAAGAAAAGAATGGGGGTGAGAGAGAAAAAGAAGAGGAAGAGGTCTAGGCCGGAGAATGCTATCGTCTTCCGCAGTCGTTCGCCATCGCAAAGTTATTGGTTTCTTCGAGACGCTTACTTCCGTAATTCGTCGGATGAGATCGTCCGATGAGAGACCGAGTGTCTCGTTAAAATTAGAGTGGATCTTCGACAGGGAAGACTTCGCATTGATTACGGCGCGAGGGCTCGATATCGTTTTTCTTCATCGTCGCGACCGGCTTCTTTTCGACGCAACAACCGCGTCGGTCTGAAAAAAATCGATTTTCGTTAATAAGTATCCTTCAAAAGGATCCAGCCTTACGGCGACTTTCTGGTTACCCTGTAACAAGTACAGTCGGAAAACCTAATTATCCTTGAAATTATAAAACGCGAAGTTCGTCCGTGGTTTTACGATTGTGTGTTATCGATTGAATTATTTGACGTGCATCAGGCCCTTTCATTCTTTCGACAATGATTGGAATTAATTTTCCACGGGATTAACGAAGAATCTTTATTATCGTTCACCGTAACATTAACAATACTGCTTCAACATCTATTTGGGAAGAAAAGAGTTGATATCTGCGATCGTAGCAAAATCAATAGAAAAGTACAGCTGCGTTTGCAATCACAGTATTATCGAGATAACTCGTAGGGAACGAATTAAATAAGCTGAATGAATGTTTAATTATAATTACCAAAATAAACTTGGGCCATTGTACAAGTTACAGTGCCGAAGTAGCTTTAACTTCGGAATGGAAACTTTTATTCCCGTCGATCGAGCGTTCGCGAAAGTTGAGCGGA
Organism: Lasius platythorax; assembly: GCA_963971435.1. Lineage (NCBI taxonomy): Eukaryota > Metazoa > Arthropoda > Insecta > Hymenoptera > Formicidae > Lasius > Lasius platythorax. The sequence continues at coordinate 8,068,205 of OZ020536.1, forward strand.
GAGATCGACGCATTCAATGAGAAAACTTATTTGCGAAGGAGCTAACGAAAAAGGCTATATCGGCCTTCCCTTCGTCGAAATCGAACAATTACGTTAAAAAGACCGTTACCGAAAAATCACGATGCCTCGGCATCGTTATTCGATTTCACTTCGACTTTTCCGTCGCGGACAATAGCACCGCCGCGCCGCGGTTCAAGCACCACAATGCGAGGCTTGTTCACAATCCATTCAATTACATGACTCGAGAGGCGCACGGAATCTCATCTTTCATCGACGAATGCCCATTACGGCGAATCCTTTCTAAAACGCGTTCTCCTCCCGACAAACAATGGCCCCATTTTTGTGCATACTAACAATCGGACTCGCCTTTATCTCTCGCTCTCGCGCGCTCGATCGATCAACGCGCGGGGGAAAAAAGCGCACAAAAATACGAGTTAATATATGTCTCAACTAAAGTATACATAAGATATATATTTCCCGGTCGCTCTCATCTTCCCGCTCGCGATCTGTCCCTTTTCTTTCATCCTCCCCCTGGCTCTTCCCCCTTTCCTTTTTTTTTGTCCCTCCGTCCCGGGGCCGCCATTGCAGTTCAATTGTCCGCGAGAGAGGCGGGAGAAAGATTCTATTAAAAGTTGATGACGGGGACCGACGACGACGATGGATCCGGACTTGCGAGTTTTAATGCACTCGTTATAATCGGCCCTCTTACCGCGAAATGCCTAGCGAGCGCGCCTTCGTTATCCTTCAACGTTCCTACCCTCTCCTCCGCCTTCCATCCTCCTTAGTAACTTTCCCCCGTTCATCCCCCGTACTTGTTCGCGCCTTTTCGCGTGAGCGTCCTCGTAAATTGGGAAAATAATTTGCTGTTTTAAAAAAGCGACTCGGCTACCCCTCGCGAGCGGCCGCTCTCTCTCTCCCCTGCCCTCGGCTAAATGCGAATCCTCCTTTTTAAGTACAGCAGTCTCGCGACGCCGGACATTCGCCTCGTTTTCGTCGTCGCGAGGCCGTCGTCAATGTCGGCAAACGCCGTTCCCGTCGCTCCGCTTTTAGCGTAAGGCGTCATTTTCATCGCTCGTCTCGTCGGATAACTAATTTTCATAATCTTCGGCCGCGCGAAAAAGTCGCTCGAAAAAGAGAGAGAGAGAGAGAGAGAGAGAGAGAGAGAGAGAGAGACTTGCGCGACGGATGGCTCGTCTTTTTATCCGAGTTCTTAAAGTTTAATTAAATTTTAATTTATCAATATCCGTCCACGCAGCCTCCGACGAGAATGATGAGTTTATTCTTAATACTAATGGGATTCTCTTTCCATCATTTACATCGACATGTTAATATTTTATCTTTGATACATTTCTCTTACGATACATGATAAAAGAATTAAATAATCCGATTGATCAACAAAAACCTGTAACTACTTGCACCGATTATATATTTTTTTTGCCACTAATTGCGCGGACAAAAGTAACTTGAAATAAAGAATCGTTAATCTGAAATTTATATTTGATTTATTCGACCGATAGGTACAATCTGCGTCCTATCACAAACCCTTGATTTTACATAATACCTGGTTTTACATTCAGCACAAAGTGACGGAACTCGCTAATTGAAAAGCTTATCCGTATCTGATCTCGCGTATCTGCTGAGTTACTACAGCTGTAAAAAAGTAGCGAATGAATTTTCAACTTGCAACGGGAGCAACGAGAGATCTCGAATCAAACGGGGTGAGACGCGCCGGGGGTTGTGCGAGGAGAACGGCGGTGTGAGCCGGCTTAATAATACAATCTTGGCATCATTAGCCACGCGGTAATGGTGTGAACTTTTAATTAGTTGTGCAGTTCCATTCGGAAACACTTGCCCGAGCGGCGAATCCATTGTGTTTTTATTCATGACCCACGAGATAGGCAACACGGTCCTATCTTCTCTCCCTAAACCGTACTCGAGCCGTTTCCACTTCGCGTTAACCCAGAAGCCCTTGGGCCCGGGAAGAGCAGAAAACTTTCTTCCGCCGCCTCTCCCTTGTATCGAAGAATTCTGAGAAAGAGATGTTACGTATTTGTCCATTAACACCCGTAGACCCCTCCGACAATCGGCTCGATATCCTGACGACTTAATCAAGAAGTAAAAGACTTTTATTCAGGATCCATGATGATTGAAAAGACTTATTAATACATTAGAGAAATATGATACCAAGGAATATCATTATATACAGGGTGGTCCGTAATTCGTGGTACAATCGGCGAGAGGTTCTTCGAGAGTGATTCTTCATGAAAAAATAAGTCGAAATTGCAGAATAAAATTTTTTCATATAAGGCTTCGTTTTTTATATAATCGACTTTAAATATTAGTTGAGTACACGTGCACTTGACTAATAAGAAAACCTCGCACAAAAATTCTAATTTTGATGAAACTTTACACATGGGATAAATAGATGAATTTAGAAATTTTCAGCTGCTGTCCAAAAACAAATCTAATTCTTCTTTATTTAATTTTATTTTGATTAAATAAATAAATTAAATAAAGAATAAAAAAATTAAATAAGATTAAATAAATTGAATAAAGAAGAATTTAAAAACAAAATAGTTGCGCTTAATTTCTGCGTCTGGCTCTCATTAGCCCGTTTCCTACCTAAATTTGTATAAAAATTTAATATTCAAGATAATGCTAAAACTGTCTTTTGTACTGATACAAAATATTTATTTTGTCTCATTTACTGCTAATTTATTATTAAACTCCAAAATATCGTTCTTAGTTATAGGAAAGTTACAGAAAAAGATATATCCATTCTACAAGCAAATAGGTATAAGACCAGAGATAGATTTAAAAAAAAAACTTTTATTTCATTTCGAATTGATTGCATCAGAGAAAGAATATCCTAGAAGCTATAATTCCTTTCGGACATTAAGGCGCTTTATCCATAATCATTCGGAAAGATGCGCGTAAATATTCTCGTATTTGCGATGAAAAGAGCCGACACTTTAACGTGCTGGTCGTAAGCGATCGGTCAGAAGAGACAGGCGATACCCTCCGCAGATAATGGTGAAGATCCTTAAAAGGATTCGGTTTACTAATCCCTTCACGATCCCCGCCTATAAACTCAAACACTCTTTGCCTCAAACCCCACCGCGGGTCATTCAATAGAACCGCCGGTATAAAACGGATTTGGATGGCTTTAATTACTCAGCTCTCGACCGGCGATGTAAATGACGGCCATTAAATCGCTTAGCTCGATGTTTACCTCGGAACCGCTAAAATGCGGCCGATACGCCGTAAAAACGACCGCGACCGCTCGTTTGAACGAGCATTTTTATGCCGCGACTATTTCATCGATTTCGCGTCGACTATCGCGTGCATTTGGATCGACTATTCTTCGCCTCACGTAACATGCACACTGGAAATCGGTGTATCTCTTCGAAACTTCGCAATTCGACAAATCAGACTCAATCGTTCAAGAAAAAACCGTGCGAATTAACAAAAATTATGAATAATTGAAACAATATCACGACAGAGTCATCTATATTAAAATAATCGAATATTCTAATTGATAAAAAGAGCATCGCATTTTGAAAACTATCGATTGCAATGTAATACATTATAATTCGTTAAAATCTGTGTGGCAGTCAAACATGAAATAACTTTAAAAGAAATATTCAGCATATGTTATAAAAATAATGGCTTCGTGAAACAACGGCTGATATAAGAACTCGTTTGCATCATTTATTTGATCGATGTGCGAGAGCTGTGGACTTTGCGAGAGAGTAGAAAGTGTTTGAAAGTTCAATCCGAGAAATATAAAAAACAAACGAGACCCTCTCCGAATGCCTATTCCGATTGATTAAAGCGTTGCGGGATATTCCGGCGTGCAAAATTGGTTATTCGCGAGACGGAGTGCGCGGGAGCGTATTTTGCAAAAAATACGCGGCAAAAAAAATGGCTCGCCGTTTGCTTATAAACATGCAAATCGTGGGCGGCAGAGCGAAATTTTCATTACGCGTCCCTCTCGCTATCGCGTTCTCTTGGTTCCGCTTCGCGGCTCGTCGCCAGTTTTTGTCCCTCGCGCGCTAAATTCATCGATGGTTATCACCGTTCATCCGTTTTCCTTTCCATTCCAGTCATGTGTATAGGACTCCCTTGCATCGATTCGCATTCGCTATCAAATTCTCGTTTTCCTGCTCTCCTAATCCTCTCCCCCACTTCCAGTTTTTTGGGGAAAATTGTAAGTGATTTTTATCGCCGTTTTAACTTTACCTAGAAAATTTTGCAAGAATTCTAGAATCGCCTCTACTTGTACAGCTGTACCCGTGATTTCTTTTTTTCTCACCATTTTTCATCCGATTGATCAGATGCGACATAGCAGATTAGATAAGAGAAAACTCGCGAAAGCCCCGTCGCTTTTTCCAAATTCACGTCGATTTGGCGGGTCGCGTGATCGAATCCCCAAGTCGCGGAAAACGACGGCGCCCCTTTATCCAAGGGTCTCGCTGGATGAACCCCCTTCCCCTCCCCCCTCGAATGCTGCCAGATTATAGTGTCACGCGGTCCACAGGGTCCCTCGGTGCAGGCGAGGGGCGCCAAATATATTATCTGTCGCACGCATCGCGTACGCGCATATACGGTTCTGGGGCCGACGAGCGTAACGCCGACGCGACAGATTGGCCCGGGATAAATTAATTTCATTTACCGGTGATTTAGACGATCCGCGATGTTGAAGGGGCGCCATTTGACATCCTCCACGCTCGCAACGTCGCGCCGAGACGCGCCACAAATAGATCCCTTAGTGTGTCTCGGGCACCGTTATGCAATAAGTTAGACGAACGTTAAATGCAACCGCAATCCCTCAACAACATTATATATAATTCTTATTTTTCATGATTTTCAAATAAGAAACTATTAAGTTAAAGAATTATTATTTACTAGTTTATCTTCTCTGTGAAATCATTTTAATCAAAAGAGTCAATTGCATAGGTTACAACATACATATATAAAAATATTAGAAGTAGCTAATTTACAGATCTATCTTTGAATTAGAAAAACTTTGTTTGCCAAACTGATGATTGTAAATAATAAAGTAAATAAGAAAATGTGCAATTAATGTGCAAATTAATTCTTGATAAGATGCCGAGTAAATTAACTAAATATTATATTGAATTTTTGTCGTTCTTGGAACAATTATAAGTACACAAGATATATTACTGTTTAATTAAGAATGTTATTTTATTAATAAGAATCCACTGACATTATACAAACAAACATCACATAATCATAAATTTAAAGAAATAAAAACATAATATCTAAACTTACATATTCTTATATACTACATTTTATAAAGATTATTATAAAGATTATAATAAATATATTATAATATTGTTATTATATTCTTTATAATAATATTTATAAAATGTATTATACTAATAAGAATATAAAAGTTTAGATATTATGTTTTTATCTTTTATTCATTATACAAAATGCATAAAATGACATAGATAAAATGCATAAATAAAATGAGATGCATAAATGAAAAGAAATTTCAAATAGTTGATATTGCTTGTCTAGAACATAACTAACATATTGTATTTGTAAGAAAGTCAACGCTTAATTCATAAGATTGCTCTGTTACATTCAAGACGAATAAATACTCGAAAAAACACCAATTTTCTCATCTTTTCGGAATAATTTAAACCATTAAATTTAAGTCAAAACTGCCGTTACTGTTGATGATAACTGCTTGTGATGTAGCATTGTCTTCAAAATTTGTTTTGCAATTTATATCACTGTCATTGAATTTGAATCTGTTATTAATCATCTTCAACTTGTACTTTTCGATAAACAGCATTTAAATACGGAATGATTAAAACAGTAGGAATATTGTAATCAGTATTAATAATCTTTATTTAGTATTTAATTTTCAATTCAGTAATAAATTCTTTCTTCAATCATGCATGTTATTCGATTATAATAGATAAAAGTGTTATTAATAAAACTCTTATAATCCGAATATTTAAGAAATCGAGTATTCAGCTCCAAATATACTGTACGAAACCAAGGTTTTTGTTGCTCGATTATTTAAACGTATATTTCTATATATCATAATATCAATAACATGTTTATAAATTATCGATTATATTCTGATAAATAATAAATAATAAATATAATAATAAATTTAAATCGTTGTATCTGGATGTAAAATTAGCTAAATAAGCTTGATTCGTATATATTTAAAACATTTGCCAAATGTAAATGTTTGACTGTAATATTTATAATGTTTATGAAACAAATGTTAAACGTCTAAATTTTATATGCCCTCTTGTATACACAGGAACAGAATGCCTTAACACAAAAATTTATGCACATATCGGAGCTTTTCTCTTATATGTCTTGATTGCATTTAAATTCATGTGTTAGGGTATTTCTGTTCATGTCCGTAGTACATGAAATACAAATCAAAGAGCAATTCAAAGAAATAAATTAGTATATATACAATTTCTATAACATTTATTATCAGTTTCTTTTATTCCGTTGGTCTGATTTTAGAAAGTACATAGAGAGTAAGTAGATACATTTGATGAGAGTCAATCAAATATTTCGTTCAAGTTGAAAGAATCTGTTACCTTGAAAAATGTTACCGCAAGTTTTACATTGTGTCTTACTAAAATATTGGTCCCTCCACATACAACGATATGTTGCTATTCTTTTAATATGTTTATATTTATTGGCTAAGTATTCTTTCATAAACTTACGTAACATCCAATGTTAATATAAACATTTTATATTAAAAACGCATCTCATTATTTTGGATTGTGTCTCACATTGCCATCTCTCTTGTAAGATATTACTATGACAAATATAACATAAGAGCAGCTCTTATGTGTCTTTTTAAATGTGTATTCTTTTGAAGAAAATAAAATTTATCATAAAGATTGTATCTTGCCCTATTGTCTTCTGGTATAAAATATTCTCACATACAACTAATAAATCTTTTCTACGTTGACATGATATACGCTTTGTATTATAGATCACGTATTACTAAATACAAAAAAGTTTATTCCAACGAAGAATAAAAACTGGTAGAAGAAAAAGAAAAAATCGCATAAAGGTAAATAATTTTGTGTATAAATGTAAAAATTGATACACAGTCTAAAACTATATAACATATTTTAATTTTTATAATTAGTTGCGGATCCTATACAGGTAATACCACCGATTAAAGAAAGATCACACAAAGAGTTACACAATCGCAAATATTACAATAAGCGCGAATATTAAAATCTGCTAATTACCGCAGATATATTTTTCAATTAGCGAAGATTAATTCTGTCAAATTGAAAACCATCGAAAAACGAGAAAAAATAAAAGAAACGAAATTAATTAATCAAAAATTATAATAAAGTTTTAAATGTGATGAAATAATTATAATCTAAAATAATAACCTTTTACACTTACTTAATAATGCTATTTTATTTATCAAAGTGCCACAACCTTATATCATTTTTATTACAATCAAATCATGTCAGCAAATTGAAAACAAATACAAAAATTGAATATTAGTATAAATATTATAGTTGAAAAATTAATTTGAAAAATCAATAATAAATTCATGTCATATAATACAGATATATAATGTTATGTAACAATATAAGAAATTATAGATGAATATTAATAATATTATATAAAATATAAAGAAAATTTTATGCTTCGTCAATGCTTGATAAGTAAATAATTAACAGTCTATAAATGCCCACAACAGTAGATTATAATTTTATAACATTCATTGTGTTATATCGAAAAAGCAATTTAGAATTTTTTAATTTGCTATTATTCAACATGTCATCAATGCTATAATGAGAGGCATTAGCGATATTGAAAGCACAAACTGTTATTAATAACACAACACTTTTATTATTCAAACATCTCACTCTAAGAACTGGAAAATCGATATTCTCATAAATTAGGCATACAAATACTATTCAAACTCAAACATTTCTGCCTTTTATTAAATTTTCATACTTATCCTCAATTACTACTTAATCAAATTGTAACTAATTACCGATTTAAAAAATTATTAAATACAGTAAATAGCAAATTTGCATTATCGTATTATAAAATAATATTAGCTACATTAAAAGCTTTCTTAAATATTAATAGTCTATTTGAGTGACTTTTTCTTAATTTTTTAACGGATACCAAAGTTTTTATTTGTTTCTTATTTTTTTAGTTTATATTAATAACTCAAGTTCGCAGACCATTCAAATTTATATTATTGTCAGATATAAGTAATCAAATCTTAATTTAGAAATTATGTTTATGTTATAAAGCAGAAATTCTTTGTTATGTTAAAAATTTTCGTCAATTTTATGTTTATATAATTTATGTTTAAAGAAATTAGATATAAAATATTATAACTTTTTAAGAAAAGTATCTTTGAAGCAATTACCAAAAATGAAATCGACTCAAATAAGCAAAATGTTACGTTTGTCTCTCGCCTCCTCTATATGTAAATGAGTGAAAAAAGTTAAACTAGTAATATCGACTTTGTCGCCATCTCTTGTACCACTTTGTTTTGATTTTTGAACAGTTATCGGTCTGAACGTAATGATTATCAAAGTCAGAACTCTGGTCAACATTCCTGGGTGGCTGATTATAGCTGGTTGACGGAGCATTATTTTCTACACATCTATTAGAATTAAAAAGACTGCTTAATTCACTGGATAATCTGCACAGAATAAAAAATAAAATTGCTCATTAATCTTAATATAAAGTCTTCCTTGTGCACAACATATAATTATTAAGTGTACACACTGTTATTATTAATAAAACACTTATAGTATCCAAAAATCTCTCGCTAAAAACTAGAAAATTGATATTCTCATAAATTCGACATATAAATACTATTCAAACACAAACATTCCTGCCCGATTTTTAAATTTTCGTACTTATTCTCAATTTCTACTTAGTCAAATTGTCACTAATTACCGATTAAAGAAGTATTGAATACAATAAGTAGCAAATTTGCATTATCATATTATAAAATAATATTAGCTACATTAAGAGTTTATTTGTATATTTACAATATTTGTGATAAATGCTTGCTAAATATCAAAATTTTATGATTTCATTTATTATACACAATTTTATTTATTATAATATCTATTATATTTAAGTGTACAATAAAGTACCTATATGTAAATGAGTGTAAAGTTATAAACTAGTAATATCGATTTTGTCGCCATTTCTTGTACCTCGTTGTTTTTATTTCTGAAGGGTTATTGATCTGATCGTAAAGATCATCATAGTCAGAACTCTGGTCAACTTTCCTGGGTATCTGATTATAGCTGATTGATGGAGCATTATTTTCTGCACATCTATCAGAATTAAGAGGACTGCTTAATTCACTCAATAATCTGCACAGAATAAAAAATAAAATTGCTCAATTAATCAAAACTATAAAGTCTTCCTTGAATCATGTGCACAATATATAATTATTAAGTACACACTGTTATTATTAATAAAACACTTATATTATACAAACATTTTTCGATGAAACTCGAATTCGACACAAAAATACTAATTAAATACAATTATTATTTTTTGATTTTTTAATTTTCATACATATTTACAATTTGTATTTAATTATATTGTCACTAATTACAGATTACACAAGTTTTAAATATAGTAAATAGCTGATTTGCATTATCATATTATAAAATTATATTATTTACATTAAGAGTTTACTTGTATGTTTACAATATTTATAGTAAACGATTGCTAAATATTAAAATTTTATGATTTTATTTATTATATACAATTTTATTTATTATAATATCTATTATATTTAAAAGTACAAAAAAGTACCTATATGTAAATGTGTGAAAAGATATAAACTAATGATATCGACTTTGTCGCCATTTCTTGTACCTCGTTGTTTTTATTTCAGAAGGGTTATTGATCTGATCGTAAAGATCATCACAGTCAGAACTCTGGTCAACATTCCTGGGTAGCTGATTATAGCTGCTTGATGGAGCATTATTTTCTGCACATCTATCAGAATTTAAAAGACTGCTAAATTCACTCGATAATCTGCACAGAATAAAAAAAAATTGCTCATTAATTAAAATTATAAAGTATTCCATAATCATGTGCACAATTTATAATTTTAAGTACACACTGTTATTGTTAATGAAGCACTTATATTATCCAAAAATCTCTCGATAAAAACTAGAAAATCGATATTTTCAAATTCGACATACAAATACTATTCAAACACAAACATTCCTGTCCAATTATTAAATTTTCATACTTATTCTCAATATCTACTTAATAAAATTGTCATCAATTACGGATTAAAGAAGTATTAAATACAGTAAATAGCAATTTTGCATTATTATATTATAAAATAATATTTGCTACATTAAGAGTTTACTTGAAAATTTACAATATTTGTGATAAAAACTTGCTAAATATAAAAATTTTATGATCATATTTATTATACACATTTTGATTTATTACAATATTTATTTATGTGTACAAAAAGGTACTTATATGTGAATGAGTGAAAGGAGATAAACTAGTAATATCGACTGTGTCGCCATTTCTTTTACCTCGTTGTTTGCATTTTTGAAGAGTTATCGATCTCATCGTAAAGATTATCACGGTCAGAACTCTGGTCAACATTCCTGAATGACTGATTACAGCTGCTTGATGGAGCATTATTTTCTGCACATCTATCAGTATTAAAAAGACTGTCTAATTCACTGGATAATCTGCACAGAATAAAAAATAAAATTGCTCAATTAATCACAATTATGAAGTCTTTCTTGTATCATGTGCACAATATATAATTATTAAGTACACACTATTATTATAAATAAAACACTTATATTATCCAAACATTTCTCGATAAAGACTCGAATTCGATATTCTCATTAATTCGACACAAAAATACTAATTATATACAATAATTATTTTCCGATTATTTAATTTTTATACTTATTCACATTTCATACTTATTCAAATTATCACAAATTACCGATTACTGGAATATTAAGTACAACACATGGCAAATTTGTTTATCCTATATTGATATAAAATTAGCTAATTAAAGTTAAGTTGATTCAAATATCTATATTAATTGTTATAAACACATATTAAATATCTGAATTTTAATATGCAATTATTATGCACAATTCTGTTTATTGTATAAATACGTACATATATAAAATAAAAGAAATATTGATATTCAATTCATCGCCATTTATCTTACCCCGTTGGTATGATTTCCGGAGATACTCGGACCTGATGAGCTTCTTTCAAATGTATCATTAAGTTAAAAGAATTACTTGTTTGAAACATGTTTTCGCAAATATTACATTTTGATGTTTGCAAGTTTGATATATAAAAATATTCTAATATCCAGTTGCAGAGTTTTCGTGCTATATATTCATTAAGATTATGTGCCTTGATTAAGTGTGCTTTCATATTTATACTAACATAAAATGATAGTTCATAACTTATATCACAATAATCACATTTTAATTTATTGTTTTCTATTATAGAATAGGGCCAGATTCTATTTGCTTGTGAGTTTTTCGAGACTTCAGACATATTACCATGTTCCTGTTTTATATGGTATATTATATTTGTGTAGCTTTTGTTGAGGATGAAATCTTTATTACAAACACTGCATTCTGCTTTATGTCCCTCGCTTCTTTTATAATATTCCCACACCCAGTTCCTAGAAATTTAAAAATCTGCATAAAATGGAAAGTAAAAATTTTTGGATTAATCAATATTATTAGATCTTGCTTGCATTATGTGTACAATGTATAATTACTAACACTAAATTAAAACTAATATTATTAATAAGCTTAATTACTTCTAAAACTTCTCTTTTTTTTGAGACATGAATTTTCGATATTTTCAAAAATTCGACATTCAAAAATTATTCAAATACAAAAATTTTTCCCGATTATTTAATTTTTATGCTTTTCAATTCATACTTATTCAGATTGTCACAAGTTATCAATTACTGAATTAAATATAATAGATGGCAAATTTGTATTATTGTATTTTAATATAATATATTAGGTAACAATAAGTAATAAAATGACTCGAACATTTATAATATTTGAGGTAAATAAATGCTAAATATTTAAACTTTATGATTTTAATTGTTATGCATAATTCTACTCGTTGTACACAAAAATGATTAATAAACTATTCAATAGAAAGAAATTAATAATATTCAATTCATCGCCGTTTCTCTTACCACACTGACTTGATTTCTAAAAGAAGATTTTTCTTATGAACTTCGCTCAAATGGCTCAAAAATAGTAAAGGTTTATTTAAAATAGTTTTTTTGCAACTTGTGCAACGTCGTTTCATATCCGTGTCGGATTCGTCAAAATAGAATTTACGTAGCCAATCGCAGATTATTGCCGCTATATCTTCTTTAATTTCATGTCTTGTTTCTAAGTGATTTAGTAAACTGTACGAATTGTCCGTTGCATAAAAAATTAAATCACAATACTTGCATGTGATGTCATTGTTATGTTTTATATATAATTGCGACTCCAAATCTTCTTGTGAATTTTCTGATGAGACAATACGCTGATAATCATCACGATGTTCAGTTTCTATATGTCTCATTATATTGTCCTTCGGTACTTCAGTGATTTGAAAGGATGTATAACAAATATCGCATTTTGCAATATTGTTTACTGATGTGAAATAATCCCAAAACCAGTTATTATCTTCACACGTTGCCATGATATCTGCTTTATATCGTAGATAGTACACTACTAGGTGCAGAAGAAGAATTTTTCAACAAATAATATGCGAAGAATATAAAAGTTGGTAAAAGAAAAAGGGAAGGTCGCGGAAAGATGTATAATTCGTTTGAATGTAAATATTGATACACAGTTTAAATCTGCCTAACATATCTTAGCATTTACGGTTAGTTTTTAATCCACTGTCGATAATTTCACTATTAGGGAACAATTAGAAAAAAATTATACGCAAATATTTTAATAGATGCGAATATAAGAAACTTTCCAATTTTTGCAGGATACTATTGAATTAGCAAAGATTATACTCTTCCCAAAATAATTATAAACTATTAGGTTAATAAGAAGGAGAAAATGTGCGATATATATTAATCGAAGATTAAAATAATTTTGTATGTGTGTTGGAATAATTATATTAAAAAGACATGTTATCATTATTATTTATGAGATTTCGTTAATCTTACATTATCTTTATTACAGTTAATGCATGTCAACAAATTGAAAACAAACGTAAAAATCTAATATTTATTTAAATATCTTTATTAATATATTTAATATATTTAATAAAGTAATTTGATATTTTAAAAATTGTTCTTACAAAATCAATAATAGATTTATGTCATATAATATATAATGTCATATAACATATGTAAAAAATGATAGATATAAATAGTGTGAAAAAAATGTAAAAAAAATTTTATGTTATAATTCTCTGTTGATGTTTAATAAGTAAATAATTAATAAGCATTATGTTTGCAAAATAGTCAATATAATTATCATTTTGTGTTATTTCGCTTTATGTTACGTCGAAGAAGCAATGTAAATAATTACTTATCAAACGGGAATATTAAATTACCTTCTTCTTCAATTTTCTCGTCTATGTTATTAAGATCCTATCGACATTAAGATCCTTAATGTCAGCCAAGTTCGAACTACAGTTTGACTCCGAAGAGCTGCTTGTTTAGCAATATCTGCAGCATCTCTATCAGAATTCAAAAGACTGTTTGAACTACTCGTTGATTTGTACAGAATAGAAAATAAAAATTGCTGGATTAATCAATATTATGAAATCTTGTTTGAATCATATGTTCACAATATATAATTATAAAGCCCAAACTGTTATTAATAAAACTCTTTTACTATTCAAATCTCTCCTCTCGAAAACTTGAATTCGATATTTTTGTAAATTCGTCATATAATACTATTCAAATACAAGAATTCTTGCCCAATTATTTAATTTTCATACTTATTCACTATTTATACTTACTAATTCCGGAATATTAAGAATAAGTAAAACACGTTAATAATATCGCTAATAAATGCGTTGAATTAAAAACGTACACGTTGCTAATTTGGTGTTTTTCAATTTTACGCAACATTTTAATACACTGTTAAAATTAATTTATTATAAAAATATATCGTTTTTTTAACGCCCGTGCATCGCGATTAAGTAGGAGAAAATGTTTCTTGCTATCTTTTTATTTTTTCCAGAAATACCCTTCTTCTCGTCTCAAAATTAAATAAAGTAAAATTTACAGATCTCCGAAGCGAGCCTATCAATTTTAATCGCAATCAAAAGCTCATATCAATATTTTATAATAAAAGTGCCATTAGATTTGAATAATTATAACATTGGTTTTCGAGATATTTTAATCGAAAGTATGGCTGATGTGAAGAAATTCGGATAAAAGAAACATTAGCGCTCGACGATAAACATAAATATAATCACAGTCTGTCTCATTATTTTTACATATGTGTAGTTGACTCTCATAACTCTCGATATATTTAAAATTACTGCACTATTAAAAAAAATTAATGTGAATGCATTTAATGGAAATATATGTTTAAATATGTATATAGATTCAGACACACAGCTTATAAATATAACATTTATTCCTCATATATAGATGAACAGACGTTTACAAATAATTAAGTAAGTTTCAACGAAAGCAAGAAACTTTAGGAGCAACGATCTTGAGCATAAGTAGCACGCACGGCCGAACATTTACATTCATCATCCGATCATGGCGGCGGAAATGTTTTGGCCAGCGGTATCCCGCAACTTTCCTCTGGCTCCTCTCTGTTCTGGTTTTAATACAATTACGGCAGAATCTAATATCCCGCGAGAGAACACGGCGTTTAATACAAAGGACGCGAGAGCGTCGTCCTAAGAGAAACGAGGATTCACGCGTTAGGAATAGTAAGCGGCAAATGTTGCACAATGGATGGGTGAAGAACAAAGGTGGAGAATAAATTACCGTTTAAATTACACGAAACTGTAATAACGTGCGATTTTATATCAATGAATGCTCAGCTAATTGATGATATTATCCGATATCCATAGATAATGATTTGTACTTAACACTTCAATCTTTGCTCTCATTCTAATGATTACGTGCACACAACCATAGTTTTATTAATTTAAAGTTTATTTCTCGAAAATGTATTAAAATATACGAAACATTATATTTCTGTTTTTTTTTTTTTTTTAGTAAATGATCTATTGCAAAAGTTTATTGCACACAACATTATTCAATCACATCAATACGTCAAGCCGATAATTGCATTCCGATTCATAACCCGTGAAACTCAATCAACTGAAAGTAATTTCAGTCGATTTAAACGGGGTCGTGCAGTAATCATTATTATAACAATATACGTCCCGTATTTTTCTCTCGTACAAACGTGTCTCTCTTGCCACGCTGCGTGAAGAAAAAAAAAATCCGTCGCGACTGCTCCCTCGAGATACTGGCATGAGTAGAAGACGGGAATTTTTCTTGAAAAAAATCTTACGACGCATATAAAGCCGGGAGATTGCGCGCCGCTTTGCCGGGACTCTCCGGAAAACACCGTGTAGTCGCGATATTTCTAGGATGGACCGAAATTATGCGGCGGAGGCGTCGCGAGATGCGGGCGCAATTATGCTTGAAAAACTTTTTTTCGGATGGAGAGCGCGCAGCGAAAGAGAGAGAGAGAGTTTAAGAAGTGACATTCGTCTCTCGAAATTAACCTCGGCCCGCACGTGCCCGCGATACGAAATGCCCCGTAGTTTTTCCTGTTCCTCCCTTTGTACTCTCCCTCTTCTCCCGCGAAGACAACGAACGCGAATGCGACGCGCGGAGAATGAGATACAGGGAGGGCAAGAAGTCGGCGGAACACGTAACGACGCGAACGCGCGAGAGATTCGCAAAAGTTCCGAAAAATTATATCGCGTTGGCGGAGATACATCTTCGGGCAACTGGGCTTTATGCAATATTAGTTAAAAGGCTTCCGCGAGGAAGTCGCTCTACGTGGTGCGTTTTTTTTTTCTTTTTTCTTCTTACAAGTGCGCCAGAGTTGACGTATCATCCGTGTTGCTCTAAATACGGCGAGCAAAGTTTAAGCTTTTCTTTAAGAGCAGTCTTGCATATAAATTGCAATTAATTATTACATTAAATTACATTAAATGTCAACAAATAAAGTAAATAATATTTGTTTTAGTGAGATCATATTGTATTATGTATGTATTATATAAAATGTAGAGGATATGCCTTTACTTTATGCTTTTACTTATATTCTTTTCCTACTAAATACTTTGCAGTGAAGGAAAGTAAAAAATTATTTATATAAAACATGGATCATATTGTTTTTTTTTTAACGAATACTTTTATCTTTCGTCTTCGACTACTTCAGTTTTATACGTTCCATTTTCTGCAAAAGATCTCTTCAGTTTCACAAATTTGATTGATCGTCCGCTCTTCTCTCGCGTCTCGTCATATCACCCGAGATACGCTAAATCGGTCCGATAAGCGGCAAATTAGCCTCGAATTATAATTAAATCGTTCGCGCGAGGGTTCCAGCTTCGGTAGCTCATTTTGTTCCAATTTAGGATTTTCCGCGAGACGATCGAGCACTTGAACAGCCAGGCGCAACACGCTCGGTAGGCCAGCACAGTGTAACGTGAAATTGGTACTTTGAAATTTCATTAGTGAAGTCAGGTGGCGTCACAGATTCAATTAGCTTTTTATTGGATTTCGAACTGTGCGAACTGTCAAAGCGGTAACCGCGCTGGTAGCCGGCTGGCTCTGCTGGGTCTGCGAGAATCCGGGGCTCCGACTACAGGGAATAACGCAAACGCGTGTTGCGTGTGCGCGTGCACGTTAACCGAATAAACGATCGCTTCGCCGCCGAATCGATATTTTTACACCAACTCGGATAATCGCCTGCACAACTTTGGCCGTGCCTTCGAATACCGTGGAAATAACCGATGGCTTTTCGGTGATGACTGCCGTTCCTGCAGTTGATTTTTATCACTTTTGCCGAAAGCGCTAGGCCGCTTTCCCATTTATCTCTTTCGTAAAATCTTTCACTCGGTATTATCTACGATAATTGATTTCGCAGTGTTCGAAAAGACTTCAATAATCTGTGCTAATCAGACAGGATTATTTCGCTCGACGTGTACTAGTGTAATTTTTGCAAATTCGAATTTTTCTCTTCTCTTGTAATATGCTATTAATTGAAAGATATATGTTTATAGATAAATTGCGAAAAATCAAAAACCAACAGTTGATTATCGAAAGCAAAGCTGCAGCGCATTTAATTTATTTACCGTATAAAGTCTGAATAAGCTGAATAAATTACTTTTTTTCTAATAAATGAGATTTTTCTTTACATCGGCACAAAATATATTAAATTCTGAATCTTTCTTGTTTCGATCGTTAACGTTCATGAGATACAAGAGAGAAAAACGAGGAGCGGGAACAGACTTTGAAAGTCGGCAGAATTCGACCCCATGGTGGTCGGTGGCGCTCGTGCATCATAGGTTTATGGTTCCGCGATGGCATTTATAAGGTTTGCTCGACTTGGCTCGAAGTTAGACTTCCATCGCCGAACTCGCCGAACAGACATTTGGGGTGGCGATGCCGTGGAACGCGTCATTACCGCCATGATATATATACGGGGAATGCCCGTTAATGCGTTTTTGGGGTTCCTTATTGAAAAATATTGCGTCGATTCTGCATTAAAGTGGCAGTCCATTGTCTTCCTCTCTCCCTTTTCTCGTACATACATAGCTGCGTCACAGCTATATCTTCGAAGTTCAGTCGACGTAGCGGCGCGACGACTTCGGAAATGTCTCGCTACGATAATAGCTTACGCACTTGATGTAATATTATCGATTTAATCGATAATAGTAATATGTATCGAGCAAGTTGAATATATTTCACCTGCCTCACGCTCTCGCGCGAAACATCGAAAACCGCTCGGACCGCATTGTTTTTACAGTTGATCGACTACGCTCCGCGTCCCTTCGTCCTCTCCTTCCTTCAATCCCATAAATTAGGGAAGACAACCCCTTGCCGGGAAACGGGACGATTTCGGACGCGCGTCGCGCGCGGCATCCTGACGTCGGAGGGGTTCATCGGTTTCGATGGGCCGCGATAAATCAGACCGGACGCGTTACACGCGGATGCAATGCGTTTTCTCCACGTGCAGGTGAAACCAGTAGTCCTCCCTGCAGTTTTATCGAACGCCTGCGGTTACGTACACACGCAGATCCCAACGCGACACTAAATTTATCGGACAAAAGGACACTTTTTTTTTCATGTTTCGCAAAATCCTGTTAATTGTAAGTCTAATTCTTCGCCCGCGAAGAGAAAGAGTAGCCCGCCTTCTATGCATTGCCTATGCTACTTTACGTAATTTATATCCATTCTTCTGGTCAGTATTAAACCTATCTTTTGTTGCTCTTGACCGCAGTCATTCAGAGAAAGAAAATTTCCTTATTAATCTGTCGATTGATTGTTATTTGCAATGCGAGATATATTCAAAATCAGAATTACATAGTTTAAGGTAATCATTTGAAAATAAACATGTTACAATCCTTTTCATGCTTCGAAGACAAATTTGATACGAAATTTATATCAAATAAATTTACAACAAATAAAATTAAAAGAAATATACATATACGAAATAATTATCGCCTGTAAATATGTTACAATGGAACAGTAATTTATAATTCTCATTTTTCATCGCTTTGATTTCGAGAAAATAAACTACGAAAAATATTTATTTCAATAAATAGCTATTGTCTTGATACGTTTACGAATCTTCGTGAAATAAAATCTAAAATATTACACATGCGATGATAGTATACAATAGTGTAAAGCGGATCACTATCGCGTGGCATTTTCGGCTTTCATAAACGATCGTCTCAACTTGCTGCAACTCATCTGACTGGAAATATCGGCGATCCACGGACAGAAGCGGACGATCGCGCCTCGCAGGCACGTGAGTCGCATGACGCGATTGAGAGACTTAACGATTGCGACTGAACGAATCAGCTGTGCGTACGCGCGCGTAGTAGCCGCGACCTATCCCACATTCATTCATAAATCGAGCGCGAGTGCGCCCGTAATTTTACGAGCGGCAATAACTCTGCGAAAAATCGAGAGTAGCAGCACAAAGCATATTCAAGACTTGCGTATTCTTTCGTGCGTTTTTCGTGAATACGATTGTCAGAACTGCTATGGTCGCAATTCGTACGACTGTCATCGCTTCCACGATAGCGTTTCCTATACTTTCTGTCACTAGAATATTACAAAATGCGCCTTACACGCGTGTCATTTATTTCTCCTCTTTACGTTATATATTATTTAAAAAATTCTAAAAGAAAGGCGCTATAGCCCAATCGAGCCCTGGCCTATATCCACAGTATTTCTTCAGTTCCTGATGTTCAAAACGTCAATATTGTCCACATTATAGAATCGATCCATTTTTTATGAGGCCTACCCGCATTTTGTTCGTTTCCGAGTCCGTTGCCGTTGAATCTGATCGTTCCGAGGCTTTCTATATTTTCTGTCACAATGTTGTTTTACAGGAATAGGTTGAATAAATTCGCATCATGGAAAAAAGGCAATAATGATATTTGATATATGCAATATACTTATAATTAAAACCACTGCTTATCAGTGATAATACACTGGTACCATTTAGGAGATCAAACTTAAAAATTATCGTAAATATGTGATCAATTTTCTAATTTTTAAAGTCAATTTTCCGAAAATAAAGTCTCGTAGAAGAAAAATATATTTTTGATTTATTTTTGTATCATAAATCATTTCTTTTTCAATTGTATTATATTTCCTGATTTATCCTATGTATATCTCATTCGTGAAAGAATATAAATATCCTTGAAATTTCTCGGAGCATACTGACAAGCGAAATATACAGAATCTCGTCGTGCTCCCTCATGATGAAAAACGTTTTATCGAGGAATATATCCTAAAAACCCATCGCGCGAAAATTCGATATACATATTCGCAAATTTCCGCCACACCGTTTATTCCTCACTTTCCGCCGTCAAAACTACTCTTACGATAACATCACCAGGCAGCGCGTAGCCTGTAATCGACTTTTCCTAAATGCGTTCCACTTTTTTGAAAAATTCAATTACGCCCCGTCACTCCGGGTGCGCGTGTACACACATAACGCGGCTTCCAGATATATACATATATCGAGAATTTCACGCGCGCGCGTAGGAAGCAACGCACGCTTGACGTGAAAAAAAAAAAAAAAAAAAAAAATAGGGAGAGAGGGAAAGAGACAATCCCCGCATAGCTTGTCGCAGCAATTAATCGCGGGATAATCGCAGGAGAGTTGCTCCGTAATCCCTGAGTCGAACAACTTTCGCGCGACGCCTCGATATAGTCGAGTCTTAATCAGATGGTTGATTCGCGCCGACGCGGCTTCCTGACGCGGCTGGAAACGGCAAACGCGTGTGTTTGCGGAGGATTTCACTTGCAGGCAATTAGACGGAGTTATAATTAACCTAGGCAGCAGTGATTATGGCGTATGCGAACACCTACCACACGCATATAAGAGCGTGTGGAAGCGAGGAATCGGTCAGACGTAGGTAGGTAGAAATCACGTAACCGTCGCGTATGTTTACCGGACGTTCGTTGGACATCGCGAAGGATTTGTTTGTATTACGGATTACAACGGTTCGCAAGCTTCCCCGACGTTTCTCAGTAAACTGGCGGTTGACACTACGTCCTCTTACGGGGGACTTAATCTCGTAGCGTACCGACAAATTGGCGCTGATTGGCTTGGATGATCCCACGATTACGTTTTTTTTCTCGATGAATTTCCTCTGGAAAGATAATCAACTTATAATCGAATTTATTGCTCTTTTCTGTCTTTCATTTTAAAAATCGTACATCTCTCTCTTCTTACGTATATTTTTCCGCCCCCTTTAGAAATAATGCATAAATTATTTCAATATATAACGCGTATTTGATACATGAAATACACAGCTTGTGTGAAAGATTTGCGTAGAACAGTAAGATGTACAATCAGATCTTCAGTCGTTTAAGTCGCAACTCGTATATTTCTAATTAAAGACATTTTTATTTCAAAAAAGAAAAGAGTCGTTCAACGTTATCTCCGACTTTTTATAGATAGCGATATATTCCCTATGTCTCATTTCTACTTCCAATAATCTTATCTCGCTTTAAATTTGAATGTTGATTACGCAAATCGAGTTCTTATCAATAGCAATGGGAATTATAAAACAGTGGATCACCTTCAATATTTTCTTCGGCGCGAAATAATATCCGATCAAGGGATGCGCGTTTGGCTACGTAAAAGACGAAGCAATAATTTGTTTCCAAGCGAAAGTTATCGATATTGCCTGAAATATTTATCTAGATACGAAGCTCTTTCTATGCAAATACTTAAAGACTATTAACTGTATTCATGCGTAAAAGATAAAGCGCAAGGAAATCCGTTACACTTTATCGATACTTTGTACCAGCTTTCCTTTCGACAAAAGATTTGATTACATTACATATACTTCGTAAAGTTGCTATTTTTTGGATGTTTACGCAAAAGATGAATATACTTTCAAAAAGATAAACACACTTTTATTATCTTCAAAGTTTTTCAGTATGCGTGATGCTTCTTCGGTTTCATTTTCAGTAAAAGTATAATCAACTCATAGATTCAATCAAGGCAACTGTAACTTTGAAATAAATATGAAATGTTTCAATTATTTACAATAATGTAACTAATAGTTGCCATTATTACACAATGACATTTTTCAATTAAATAGTTTATCATTTTTTGCACAATTTTATATCAATTCCAATATGTAGCTCTTTTTATAGAGAAAACAAATCGCGCAGTTGTTTCTCTTATTAACATTAATCGTTCATTTTGTCGTCACAGAATAAAGGAAGTCGATCGCTTACAATTTTTTCATTCCGCCATTCGATTAGGTTTTTCTTACTACAAAACGCACGCTTGTATGCAAATGCATGTATGCGAACAGGAAGAGAGTGGAATCGAGCGCGCGTGCCCTTTTCAGGCGAGAGAGACCGGCGTGACGTCACCTTCCCATCCCTGTGTAACTGACGTTTCATGAATTGGAAATGTAATTTTACCACCCGGCCGTGGCTCGCGGCGTCGTAACTGCTTGCATGATACCCAGGGCGCGAAGTAAACGAGCGCATAATTTTAGCCGCGAACATGTCCGCGGGGCTCGGCGTGCGGCCCGGAAGGTGCTAAAGAGTATATTTTAGCCGCGTGTTAGGTGACAGTAGGCGTAATCGCGATCATCACCGTGCTTTCTGCGCGTCTCTCTTCCGAAAGATTGTTCGACGCTCGTCTCTCCTTCCGCGATTGAATCCTTCACGGGGCAACACTGTAGCAAAAAGAATAAAAAGAGAAATATTTATATTTCAATACAAATATGCAGAAGTGTGTGTTACGTGCATAATTTAGATCTAAATTACAAAATGATGAGCATATATAACTCTCCAATATGTAAGACAATCAGACCATTTTACGTATTTTTGAATATACATATATATATATATATATTTAAGAAAATATTCTTTAATATAATTTTATTTATTATATGTATTGCTTTTTTGTAAAATCAGTCTTCACACGTGAAAAGGCTTAATCTTATTATAAAGCGCTGAATCATTGCAAAGGCCAGTATTTTATAAAAAGCTTAGACTTTTTATAAAAAAGTGGAATTTGCAAAAGGTCTGCAACTTATACAGGATAGAGATCCGGAAACCGGAGTACAATCAAAAAAGAAATAATTTTTTGTGCAAATATAAGTCATGCAAATATAATCAACACATAGATATAAAAACACAATATTCCATTTAGTAAAAAAAAAAAAAGAAAAAACATTTTAAAATAAGTTTTAGTTACTATAAAAGTTACATGTACAAATAAACTTTATTTTTTTAATAAAGAGAGTGTTGTGTGTGTATCGTTTTCCATATTTTAATAGTCACTGTCGAGATAAATGTATAATAGATCAATAAAATGAATAACACAAGATCGTTAAAAATTTTCAGTTAATCGATTTTCGAATTGTCAAAATTGATTTTCTTGTACAAGAAAATTTTACTTATATTCGCACAAATGTGTGAAATTACAATCGTATATGAAAAATATTACATAATAAACTTGCTTTTTCCATTTTACGATTTTCGTATTATACTGCTGCAGACATCTGCGATCCGCGCGATCAGTTTCATCGCTCTATGATGCTTAAAAGCTGAGAGAAACGCTCGCAATTACGAGAGTATCATCCGCGAATTAAGACGATGGTCGCGAGAGCAAGCGCCGAGGACGAGGAGAACGGCTGAGGGATGAAAACCGAGAAAAGACGAAGGTCTCCCTCGGGTAACGCGCACAATACAGCGACGATGTTTCCGGACCAATAAGAGTCGTGTCTTAATTCTTTTCGCGCCTCTTCCTTGCGCCGACATTATCATAACCGACCGGCGGAATAACCTTTTATTTGTTTCTCAGGGAGGGAGAGAGAGAGAGAGAGAGAGAGAGAGAGAGAGAGAGAGAGCCGGTTACATTCTTCGCTATCTCTTCCCCGTTCAAGGGACTACTCGCCCTCCAACTCAATTCCACTTCCGCACCGTTCTTTTCCCACCCGTTCCATTCTCCGCCGATTCTCTCCCCAGCCTTTCTTACGCCACTTAAATAAATCATATAAATACGACCGCGCGTTCGCCATTTACCGCGCGACCAACAAGCAGCAAAGGGGCGCGAAACAGGAGGGCATGCAGGGGGTTTATGCATTTGCCGTTTTAATCTAATCTGCGGGCGCATGTAAGAATATATTAAAGAGAAACTTTCAGACGTACTCACGAGAATTATACCGTCGCGAGGTACGGTGCAGTGTTGGCGGAAACCCGTTCGAAGATGATGTGGGGAGAAAGAGGAGAGAAAGAGAAAGAGTGAAAGAGAGAGAGAAACATATAGGAAGGCAGAAGAGTGAAACAGAAAAAGCCGATGTAGTTCCTGCAGGTCGGTTCTACGCCTATATATGTATATATACTGCACGTTCGGTTTTGTACAAACTCTCTTTTACCGGCAACTATCTAGACCCATACATTTATTTACATGTAATTACGTTACACCCTCGTCTCGCCGAGTTCTGGAGATCTAATAAACATGTACGATGGTACCAACTCGGAGGGGGAAACACCCTACTTCGTTGCCGTAATTTATTTATGACAACGTATAGCTTCCTGACGATGTCCAGAGTATAAAAATATAGAAAAATTCCGGGAGAGAGGGATTGTGTGAGATGGACCAGAAATCGAATTTTCAAAATATATGAGGCGCATAATGCTATCCATATATTTCATATTTTCGTTACGCTCGTTACATTAGTTAAAGACATTTTTCAATATTATCCAATTTATATACTCAGCATATAATTGCGGTTTTAATTTTGACAGAATGTTAAGATTTTTTATAATTACGAAGAGAACAACTTTTTTTAAATAATCTGATCAGCTACAATAAATTGTTAAAGAGTTTGATAAAAGTTCCAAATAGTTTATCTATCCTTTACAAAGAGTAATTAATCAATTTCAAATAATTATCCAAGATATCGATAATAATGATATACATATATATAATCTGGTTCTAATTATTCGGCAGCCATAATTGTAAATTTATATTAAAACGCGCATCATTTACATACAATAAATTAGAAAACAAGATCAGCTGAGCAGTAAAAATTAGTTCAGCTTGATTGATTTTGTTTTTAGTCTATTATTTGTGGATACTCTACATGGACTATAGCAATTATTATGAATAAAAATGGAAATTAAATTTTTAATTTTTAATCTAAATTTAAGTTAATATAAAATTTATAATTAATAACAAATGAGAGTAATGCAGGTGTAATATATAAGTATAACACATTGCAAGTACGACACATAATTACAAGCTTGAGCGCGCAGATTTTACACGATGCCAGTAATTAACTTTTATCGCTTATAACTCTGAAATTTTCTTCTCAATATTTTTATTTTAAAATTCTTTAGCTATTCCCTTCTATTTTAAAATTCTGTAATAAATAACAAGGCATTTACACCGCAATGAAAGACATACTATAATGTGATTTCTTTGTAGAAATATAAAATACATAATAAAATATCTACGAAAAAGAGTATTGAATATAAAAAACATTTTTTTAAACAGAAATGCAATATTAAGAGATTATTAGAATAGCTTTTCAATTATTTGCCAGCAATATAATGGGCATAAATAAAACTTGCAAATGTTTCGACATTTTAAAAAATATTTTGATAATTAATTGAATAATAGATAATAATAATTTCTCAATACTTTTTCAAAACTTGCTATTTGTATATTCAAGCACAATTATCTATAAATTTTCTTAAAAATTTTAGTCCACTTTTCTCTTCTCTAAAATTATTTTAAATCTATTCTTCAAAACATACATAGTTTGTCTTTTTCTACAAATCTATCTATTTCATTCATCACGTGAGCCAATTAAAATTGGATTTAAATCCTTGTTTTTTTTCATATTCTTACGTATGATTCGATATATATTTCTATTTTATATAATTTTTTTAGCAGATTTATCTCATCGATATAATAATAATTACAACTTCTGACATAAATCTATTAAAAAATTGCAGTTTTTGACTTGGTTTATTCGATAATTTATAGAGCTCATTTTCTCTTCATTACAAAAAATAAAAATATGACAAATCCGAGTTTTTCAAGTGCGAATATTTTGTGCGATTGTAATAATGTATACGTATTCGTAATCACGTATTCGTAATCACTCGCAAGTTACTGTGCGCATATGATGAGGGATTATGAAGTGCTCTCGCCTAATTCGGAATGCACCTGTTACTCAAGTCTGCACACGACTTAAGTGGAATCGGAAACCAGATGCGCGCGTGTGGATCGATCGAGGTTTTGGTACGGTGGACGGAAGGGGAAATAATCTGGAAAAAGGAATAAGAAAATACTCACAACTCGTCGGATTTCCACGCGGACTGCATACGTCTCGCCGAGGCGAGACGTATTGACACGCGTTTGTATGAGAGGTCTTCCAGGTTGACTATGCGGCGAAGGGGTGGGAAGGGGTTGCCATAAGACGCGGTGAGGTCGCCGCTCGCAACGTCAGACTCACTGCAGGAGAGAGGAAGACGAGAATCGTCCATGAGAGAGCGACGTTACGTGCCGAGGGTGGAGTGACGTGGGATGAGGAGAGGGAAGAGGGATGGAAACTGGCTGCTGCCTTATCTCCGCGCACCGAGATTGACTTCCTTTCTATCCATTCAGCCGCTCAAATGAGTTCCTTTGATAACTGTTGTGTGATCGAGTGTACTGAATACTGAAGGGTCCGCACCCCAGCGGCGAATATTTCGTCGTCTGATGTCGTCGCGGAAAAATTTTTAGCTCAGACTGTCGCAAGACACGCACGCACACATACACACACACACACACGCGCGTACACACACACACACGTACACACCGTATTCTTGTAATTCTTTCTTCTATCTCAAAAACAATTACCTAAAAAAGTAAAATAATTAATTAAACATTTATGAAAATTTCGAAAAATCTACATCAGTTATTTAAAAAACAAACTCTTTAAATCAAATCATCTTTTTATATATATATATATATATAATATATATATATATATATATATATATATTTATTTATTTATATATATTATATATATATATATATATATATATATATATATATATATATATATATATATTTATATATATTATATATCTATATATTATATATATTTACATCTACTATTTATATTTTAATCGCGTGTCAAAATTAATATGTGTAATAATCTTGCACGAGATAAAAGTACAATTTTATCACAGATGCGTATCAATATCAAAGAACACTTGTATTTAGAATTGGGGCGTTTTCATACGTTGGTACAGAATTAAATTTTTCCACCGACAGTACCTAAACGTGTTGCGGCGTCTTCGTACGGAAGATTGCACCCTTTCCAGTCCTTAGAATCCTCTTAATTAATGACACCGGCACGCCGACGCAGGGCCCTCCAAAGCGGGGGAGTAAAGGAGAGTTTATGCTGCAGTCCTGTAATCTCATGATGCCGTAAGTTATTCTAAATGCACTAGTGGGACCTACGAGATATCCTCTCGGTGTTCTCTGGGAGGTAAGTTTCGACCTTCTCCACGCTGTTTCACGCGCCACTATGCCACCCCTTTAGTGGTTGGTAGTTAAGCGCACCTGACATTCCCGTAGTACAAACAGATAATATCGGGTAGAAACGACGCGCGGTTTGTTTAAAAAACAGAATAACAAAAAGCAGGAATAACTCATAAATAAATCATCCGTCGGTATTTCGTTTTAAATCATGATGTAATATGCGCTTGAATAACGCAGAATTTTTCCTATACATTTTTCGATTTTACGCAGAAAGAGTTTTGCGGAATATATTTAGTACTACGCAAACAACAGCGTATTTAAACGATGTAAAGCTATGATACAAAAACAAAGGGAAATAATCGTATCTATGTATACAAATATTTTGTACCATAATACTGCTAAGTAAACCATTAATGTGCAATAATTATTACAATGAAAATGCATATAATACAATTATTTTGTAATTATTACAATATATAATTATTTTATATATATATATATATATATATATATAATGTATATAGGAGATAAGTCGGAAATTGTAATACAATCGAAAAACAGGTTAAATTAGTTGAAAATGTAAAATAAAATTTGTTCATACAAGTTGACTTGCATTTAGAAATTTAAATTTGAAAAGTAAAAATTAATTTTCTAAGTGCCAAAGTTAAAGCTTTCTCAAAAACAAAGCCTAGTATAAAAACATTTTATTCCACATTTTCGATTTACTTTTACATTAATTCTCTCTCTCTCTCTCTCTCTCTCTTTCTCTCCCTTATTCTTATAATTCAATACTCGAACGCAAATAATGCCTATTATTGCCAAGCATTAGTATTGTTAGTTTTAGACAATGTGTCACAAGGATAGCATCATAAAGATTCCTGAAAGACTGTTCGCAGCCTAAGGGCCAACGTAAGTAACGAACGAAGGTCGAGGGGTGATAATTGTCGGATACCCCGGATTTGCCCTTGGCCCTACGAGACCGTAGATTACAAACTCTGTCCTCTTCCGTCCCTTCGTATCCCTGCGGAGCCTTCTTTCGCCCTTGTTGAAAGGTAACGCATCTAAAGTGCGCGTTTACGCGAATGTTGTTGGCCGCCCTTCTTCAGCCCTTTCTGCCTTTCCGCTTGATTTATCAACGACATTATTAACCTCGCGGCTAGATAAAACATTAACACCGCGTGTCTCGTCTTGAATATTAGCTATCGACTTTTCAGGAGTCGGACCCTAAGAAAATGAACTGAGAATAATTAACGTGCCGCCGTATGACTCACGCGAGTGATCGTAATATTACATGTAAGTTTGAAGAAAGGGTTTAAGCACAATTCCCTTTTCTAAGCAATAACTTTTGCCACATGTCACACTCTCTTCAGAACGAGAAAATGGGAGAAAGAGAGAGAGAGAGAGAGAGCTGTTATTATTAAAACATCCTGCAACAAAGACCGAAAGAGATGATAAGAGAGAATTATTAATACAAAAAAATATATTGATAATAAATGCTTGATTTATTTTATTTATGTAGGATAATTGAGAAAACATACAGGTATTTTAAATAAAAATGCAAATCAAATATATGTCTATTATAATTGTAATAATAAATTATTTGATACAATTAAAATTATAAATAACATATCTTTAAACTAGTAGAATCAAACATCATAAGATCGTAGATTGGATTGCGTTATATTTCGTATAATTAATATATAATTATACTTTTTACATAATATAGATGTTGCGGGCATTTTTTAAATTAATCTCACGAAAAGGTTAGTCTTTTTGTAGGCCGATGTTTTTTATAAAAAAAATCTAGATTTTTTTTGCAAAAAGGCTGAATTTACAAAGAGCCTGCGACACATAGATAATAATATCACTCGCGTAATAATTCAAATAGAACGTATGAAGGCTACAAAAGCCGTTCTCGCATTCTCCAACGAAATGGAAATGGAGAATGCAATGTACCGAAAGAGAGAAAGTTTTGCTTTTATACCTCTCATATGCGCGCGTTTTCAATTCGATTTATTTCGCAGCAGCCGAGCAAAGCACTCTGCAGAAATTACGCTTTCTTTACTTGCTTACCTCTCTAATCATTTCAATTCTTTCTTCGCTTTGCACAACGCGTCGGCGAGACTCTTGCGCGAATAAAAAACTTTCCTACGATCTCTACATCTCTTTTCGAGATGTTTCTTACATCTTCCGCGTCTCCCGGCAAGTACGTCGAGAGCTTCCTCGATCGTCTGAAATACTCCAATAATATCTCGGGTTCCGATCGCGAACGACTATCCCCGGTCGTGCCGGGAGATGAGGGATGCTGAATTTTTTTCGAGATAAAAAAAAAATAAGCGGATGGAGAAATCTCTCTTTGCATCGACGACGGCATCCTTGCGATCGAACGTGTCGGCCTGTTGCTTGTTCCTGCGTGTCCCTCTGCTCGCTCGCGATATGCGTGCGCGCTCACGCGTCGCGACATCGACGGAAACGGCATCGGAAATTCCAAGAGGCGTATTTACACTTCAATAAACGTTATTACTAGACGTCGCGCCGCGGCACGACGAGCCCGGTCGTGTGTGTAAGCCTGATATACACCCGTTTTATACATAAGGAGAGAGAACGCGAATATAGTATATGCGACATTGACGCGGATTTAGGTGTGCATTTCTCCGGCTCGCTCCACCCCTTTCACTCTTTCTCTTTCTCTCTCAATAGGGGTACCGACGGCGAAGGGTGCTGCCATTGGATTCTCTCCCCGTCTGCTTCTCTCTCTCTCTCTCTCTTTCTCTCGCTCATTGAATACAAAATACATTACTCGAGGAGTCTCGAATTCCCGCCGGCCACGTGCCACGGCCACGCTTGCTAGATATTTTAAATCGTCGTGGAGACGTTGCTCGGGACGAAGTCATTTCTGCGCGGTACGAATGTCAACGCGCACCTTCGCGGAAATCAAACCTGTCGATCAGAAGGACCCTGAGATCGGCGACGGTGAATATATTTCTGGTTGACTGAATGAACGCTAGCTTCCTTGATTCTTGCGTCTAGCCCGAATGCTTTTTGTCCGACTCAGAAAGTTCCGAGATGGAAAAACGATTGTCAACGATGCTGATGTATGTACCCAAATGTATGTAAAAATTATATGCGACGCACACGCGTAAACGTTGTCTGCATAATTCTGTGAACATGTATGCTTCCAATACATCTTTTTAGGCGATTAAAATTGTATTTATCTTGTTCGCAAAATTTTGTAATGGAAATCTAGCAATTTATATGTATGAACTTACTCTTTGTAAAGAAGAAAAATCCCAGAGGGATATTAGCCGAAGAATATTAAAATCTGACCTAAATGTAAATCTCAAGGTGCGATGGAATTCGCAAGGAGAAGCGTTTAAGAGGCAAGGGATGTCGTATTGGGCGATCGGGATGATTATCCGGGAGGATCGAAATGAGGCGCGGTCCGAGACAAACCTCATCGTGAATTAGCAATTACGAACAACCGAGGAGCCGGAGAAAAGCCACCGTCAACATCGTCCTACTCGTCCTCTACACTTTGTCGGCCGTCTTTCCTGCGGCGAACGGCGGAACCGGATGATATAGCGCGTGAAATTTGTCGCCATTGTGCAACGGCAGAACTACACGAGGGGGTAATACGGCGCCGCCGCTAACTAGCCCTTGTTATAACGCCATTCGTTCGTCGTTGTTCGTATTCCCCTTCGCGACAACCCTCCGCACCCTCTTCCCCCCTTTTCCCATCTCACCCCTCACCCCTTCTCGGTCGACGTTTCATTTTGACGGACCAACGGACCCAGCCAGTTCGCACTGCCGAGTTGTCGAAACTATAACAGCTCTAAATGTCCCACGCTCCATAGACTTCGCCAAAATCCGGCAATTACCTCCATTCTAAACGCGAAGAGAAACGTGGTGCGACAGAGAGAGAGAGAGAGAGAGAGAGAGAGAGAGAGAGAGAGAGTGAGCGAGTGAATTACTAGATCGGCGACAATTTCGCAACGCTTTGCCGTTGCCGAATCTACCGACAAGTTATTTTTTTCCCCGACTTGCACGCACGCACATCCACGCACTCGTATATGCAGGACAGGTGCACGCATATACGCAGGACTTATTCGTATCAGTTATTTGGTTTGAGCAAATCGATTGTAAGATATATTATAAAACTCCGAATAAAAGCTCGTTTTCTTTTTTTTCGCGAATACTGCTTAAATTATAAGTATCGGTTACCGCGAATGTTACTTAAATTTCCCCTAAGTAGAAAGGCTTGTAAGAGTTTGAGGGGACTCGTCGGTTTTAAAACGAGCTAAAGTGCAATGGCTGATTTCACATTGATAAATACACACGCCTAGTCTGCCGCATATAAAACTGTATAAAACATTTGGCAAATACGCGTCGTTGAGCGATGCGAGATATAAGAGGGAAATAAGAAGAACTGAGAGTAGTGGGTATTAAATTTCATTTTAAATGGCGGAGACCTGTCAGTCCCTGTGTTTCCGCAGATGTTGCCGAGGATTGCTTCCTATATTCGATATTTCGCGTCGCGCATCCCCCGCACTTGGCACTATATTCCGGCGTCAACCCTAGAAATGATGATCTTAAAAAATTGCCGCGCAAAAACTAGTAGTCGGGGAATGATATTTCAATCCGTGACGATGTAATTTAAAGAAGGTCAAAATAAAAAAATTGAAAATAATTGTGAAAAGAGAGCAAGGGGAATGTTATTATAAGAATCGTAAAGAATAACACCGGAAACCAAATTTTTCATTAAATTTTACTATATAATGATAAAAATATCATAGGGTATAGTGATCCCGAAAGAGATGGATCATCAATTGAGACAAAGCACGAGTTATAAAATATGAGACAGATGACATTGTTCGTATGTTTAATGTCTAGAGGGTTCTATATAAAATAACATTTGAGAAATTATTGTAATAGCAGCATTCAAGCTATTGATTACAATGATATATATTAACATAGATAAAAATTTGTTTCTTAAAAAAAAATTCATTATTATTAAATTTAATATTTAATGTCTGACGAGAAATCATAAATTATCTGTTTGTTTCTATGTGATTCTACGATCTTTGCTGCAAGGAAACGTTCGAAAATAACATGTTTTCTTTGAGTAATAAGGATTTATCGTCTTTCTTTTCAACACGAGAGAAATCCGAAGAACAAGAGAACAAGAGGTTTTCAAGGAGGAACTCTACCTGCGTGTCCTTTGTAAAACTTTAACTCACTTGAGACAAAGTCTTTGAATGAATCAAAAGGAGGTGCTTCGGGAGAAAACCGAATAACGCCGTTCTTAGCGGCGACCACAGAACCGACAAGAAACTTGTCAAAAGAAAAGAAAGAGATTCAGGTAGACGCCATTAACGATTCATGACTACCATCTGCATTCTACGACTGGTCGCAGATTGCGTTGACGCACAGAGTAAGAATTTATTGCGGTGCTATCTTTTCTGTTCGCAAATTTCGTTACACGAACTTACACATTTGAAATCTGGAGAGGGCGCGATTTAATGCATCAAATATTGGGGAAGAAAAAAAAAAGGCGAGAAAGCACGCATGATAAGATGTCAAAGATCAACAGACACCCTGGACCTACTTAAGAGGGAGCTTTTGAAGCGGTGACAACACAATTTGGTGCGCATAAATCACCGAGCCGTTTCTTTATATCTTTTAATATGAATCGTTCCGCCTGTTTCGTTTTTACGAGATACGAGGCGTCGAGAACAACGGTTGTACCGAGATTGATTGTGTGCTATGATTCCATTACGAAATAAAATGAGTCACAAGTTGCAATAAAAAAATCAGATTTGAAATTGCACGTAATTTTCGATATTCACGCGAGATTCGTCGAGCATGTATTTACGCAAAGAATTAATTGCTCGTAATTAATAACAATATTGTTTTCGGTTCTCGAAAAATTTTTAACAGAAAACGCGTTTATTATAACGTCATAGCGCGCGGATCCAATATTTTCGCGATGCACGTTGCTTTTTGGGGATAATAAAGAGAGAGAGAGAGAGAGAGAGAGGGGCTAACGCTGAATTCGGCTCACGTACCCATTTATCCTTTTTGCGGAATGAGTGATAATTCGACGAAATCGAATTACCAAGCCGGTCCGGCGTGAAAAGCGCCCAAGTTAGCCGCGGTGGACGGTAACACGGCGGTGGTGCGCTGCGCAGCGCGTTTTCAAAATTTAATTATTACGTGCTGCACGTGCGCGAGGATCCCCGCTCCGTGCCTCACATATATGATACGAGCAAAAGGAGCACGTATTGAAATGTAACTAGCTCATTGGCCGCTGCCAAAGGCAGATCGCGGCCGGGGGCTTTGCTCTTTTCCGAGCGATTTTCTAGAAGTAAAAATCACTAATATAATAACACTCTACAAATATATATCGGCAACTCCAAACACGTCAAATCGGACAAGAAATGACCTCGTATTTTTTAAATTAATTGAAACTTTTTTCACGTGAAATATGCATAAAATAAAGAGATACGTATTTTTGTATTTGTCCGAAATGTTTCTTTTTGCAGAAGTTATGAACAACAAAATTTTCGTGAAAAATGAAGAAGTTGTCAATTTTAAAAATTAATATCTCTGGTTATACTTGTTGTAGAGAAATTTTCAAAAATGTATTTTAAAGCTAAAGAAACAACCTTTTTTGTAAAAATAGTTTAAGTTACAAGAAATTGCTAATTACAATTGTTATAAATAATTGAAATATTTAATAATTTTTTCACCAAAAAGTACACTTTTTAAAGTTTTTAAAATAATACTATTTTATTCTCCATTTCATTCTGAAAGTGTACATATTTTTTATTTTATGGATAATCGATAGATTCTAATTTATATATTTTTAATAAATGAGGCGCCGCGCCGTGCTCGCGTCACTGGCTCGACCAAGTAGTATGCTACGCGCTATGGCGCGCCGCGGTCCGCCAGCGCGTAGCATATTACTTGATCGAGCCAGTGACGCGGCACGGCGCGGCGCCTCATTTATTAAAAATATATAAATTAGAATCTATCGATTCTCCATAAAATAAAAAATATGTACACTTTCAGAATGAAATGGAGAATGAAATAGTATTATTTTAAAAATTTTTAAACGTGTACCTTTTGGTGAAAAAATTATTAAACATTTCAATTATTTATAACAATTGCAATTAGCAATTTTTTATAACTTAAACTATTTTTATAACAAAGGTTGTCTCCTTAGCTTTAAAATGTATTTTTGAAAATTTCTTTACGACAAATATAACCAGAGATATTAAATTCTAAAGTTGACAACTTCTTCATTTTTCACGAAAATTTTGTAGTTTATAACTTCTGCAAAAAAAATATTTCGGACAAATACAAAAATACGTATCTCCTTATTTTATGTATATTTCACGTGAAAAAAGTTTCGTTCGAATTAAAAAATACAAAGTCAAAAAAGATCGATTTTTGTTCGGTTTGACGTGGAATTGCTCATATGTATATATATTGTAACATACAATATATTTTATATATATTTTAAATAAATTAAATATAGTTTTTTAAACTATATTACTTTATTTTTAAAAAAATATGTTATGTTTTATTATATTTTTTATGCTATTTTATTTTAAATGCCCGTTTTGAATATAATTTTAACTTGACATTTTATGTTCCATAAAATTTTGCAACATATTCAGGTAAACAATAGATTTTTTTATTCAACATAAAATAAAATTTACGCGAGGATTTAAGAGCTTTTTCCATACGTTGCGTTAATTGTATTAACTTAAGTATATTTTGCTTTGACTTATTGTTAGATAGAAGCGGTGCATGAGTAAGTTGCATTTTCGTCTAAAACAGATTCTAAGGTTAAATGTGCCAAACCAAAGCGTTGATTATTCACGGCTATGAAATGTAATGTTCCGGAAATTCATCTGTCGTACGGCTTCCTGCTTGCGAGAGACACGGTTCTTGTCTCGTTGTAAAATAAACAAAACTTAAACACCGATATATCCTAATGATATCTTTCAAAGTTCAGACATCCGTGAAACCGCGTATATACATTTGAGTGAATATTCTCTATTGTGACAGAGAGTTGTATGACAAAGAGATCTTACAATAAAACATGTTTTACTCATAACGTGCTTTTGTTGAATATTTTTGCCTTTGTCGCATTTCGTTACTTTTGATTGTGCCAGAGCTTTCTTTTGTGCGAAAAAAGCTTTACGATTTTCTTTAAGAAATGTTGAAAGATGTCAGGGACATATCGTAAATATTTCCAAACTTGCGCATTTCATAAACATGTGCGAAAGCTCTTCCAAATATTCACTTTATAGGATTGATCGTTCGAATAAACGTCTATAAAGAAACATATGCCCCAGCGAGAGAAGCGCGTATAAATGTATGCCCCGGTCGAGAACCGAGAGATGTGTATCCTGTGAATTGCCCGGTTACGATCCTCGAAAATTTATATCGACTTATGTCGACGATACCGAGCGATAGACAGGGACCCGAGTATCCCGGAACGTCGGTTTGATCCCCCTAACTGCGTCCTCGAGCTCGATTTATTATGAAGCCCGGACCGTTTCCAGAGACGCATTATCGATAAGGCGAAGAACCAGCTTAAGGCCCTCGAAAGACCGTGCGTATAATTCCGCAGATTATATCGCTCGATCACTCTATTCTTTCGTTTCTCTCACTCTCTATATCGTCCCGTCGTAACTCCCTAGTTCTACTTTCAGTAGAAATATTCTTTATTGGTCAGATCTGTGCCAGCTGGACGTCAAAGGATATTACGACGAAATATGATTACATAAATCAACAAGGATAAACTCTTTCCAGCATTCGAAATGTTTGATATTCGATGATAAGATTTGAAAGATAAATGATTTTTGTTAAAAAATAAATTCAGTCATAAAAAAATCAGAAATTATTTGGATGAGTACAAAGAAATCAATGTGCTTTTCTGTTGCTTGCGCCAGAATTTCCGCATATCCTGTGCAATTAAATTCTAAAATCGTCGACAAAAGATTCAAATGATAATAAAGAGAGAAATAAATAAAAGGAAGAATATATTATATCTCTGCCGGTTCAATTAAACTCTGACCGAGCCGCGGAGAGTCTGTTCGTAGATTATTTCGTCGTAAGATTATTTGAACAGCTGTGGTTGAAGAGAGAGAGAGAGAGAGATAACCGGTGAATAAGCGTCAGACTTCGCGAAGGTAGATAGGAAAGATTTGATTCCCGGAAACGACGAGACGAATTAATCGGCCGGAGAATGTAAGGAAAGGGGCAGAAGGGAGGGAGGAAAGATATCCGCGATGCCGCCGCGGTGGCCGATAAATTCGCTGGAAGTTTAATTTCATTTTATAGGCGCGATACTTTAGCGAAAGCACCTGCACTTTACACTAACGGCACCGCGCTGTCGTGAGAGCCGCGAAAGGACGGAGGGCGATGGGGGAGGAAGGGAGTGTGCAGCCCTGCAGACCGCTACACCGTCGAGCGCCAGGAATTATACATTATATCGCTTTAAATCATGGCTCAAGCGCAACCTCATGTAATTATATCGTCGTTTTTAGTGCCCACCCTTAATACGCCGTTACGGCCCGTGAGTCTCACTAACGTTTCGCGCTATCCGCCCTTTTTCCTCGCCGTCACACACGCGAACGGTCCGTTGCTTCCTTAAGAACGAACAGCTTTACTGCGTACTAAGAATGACACCAAATATAAACGATACTCTCCTTAGATTTTATAAATTTTTCAAATACGACCAAGTGGGACCGTAACTTTAGTTGATCTAAAGGATATATAAAAATTTCATATGTTTTCCTACATAATAGTTTAAATATACAGGATGCGTTCGAAATCGAGATACAATCAGAAAAGGAGTGCAAAAGTAAATTTAACAAAAAAATAATTTTTTAATATTAAAGTTTTTCGCTCACGCGAACAAAATAATGTCAAAAATAGAAAAATTTTAATATTAATATAATATATTAATTTCTCAATCCTCAGAATTATTTTTCTCCCAAACAGAACCTTATATAAAAAAATTTATTCTTTATTTTCTACTTGTTTTTCATGAAGAATTATTTCTTTGCTGAAGAAGAATCATAATATCAAGCGTATTCTGCATATACATAATATTATAATGAT
Source organism: Lasius platythorax (assembly GCA_963971435.1). Lineage (NCBI taxonomy): Eukaryota > Metazoa > Arthropoda > Insecta > Hymenoptera > Formicidae > Lasius > Lasius platythorax. Next base: position 8,105,611 of record OZ020536.1, read on the forward strand.
CTGCCATAATTATCAATTTATCATTAACAAGAGTCTGAATGTCGTTAGTACTCGATGAACGCAAGCAATCCCTCAAATCGACGACTTCCGTTGTTTATGTCGCGACGAGCGAAAAATGCGGGAAAACAAATCTCACTCCCACATGAATACCGACATAATGTGATGTTAATCGGTGTATTCATGCGCATCTATGCAAGTCGAGGAGAGGTGCGGCCAGATTGCCAACCGAACGAAGACAATGAGGGCGAAGAAAGAGGGGAGGGAGAGACGCTGATCAAACACTTGATTAAAGAAAGTTTCCGATAGCTACTCCGCGAGAAAACCGACGTCCTGGCCGTGGTGATTGGATAAGGTAAGGTACCAGGAATTTCCTTCCCTCCCCCTCCCCCCCCCACTTATCGCAGCTTTGGCTTGCCGTCTTCGCTCTGTCCCATCCTTCCTTTTTTCCCCCCTTCATCCCAAACTCAAAAGTTTTTCTAAACGAGCCGGAAATCTAAGCGGCTGTCTTCCCTTCTTCGTTCGAACGTTTGTTTTCACTACAAAATATTCAGCTGTGATTCATTACAGATTCTTGTATCGCAAAGTTTACTCAGCTATTTTAATTTAAATGTATATAAGATGTTCTATACATATCTAATAAATTATTTTTACAAGTTATGTGTAATAATCATGTACAATTTATAAGTCTTCATGGATTGTACTAATAATATATAAAAAATTCTATATTAATAACATTAATTAACAATATATTTTTTTTTTAATCCTTAATAGTTAATACTCCGTTTATTATATCGAAATAGCAAGATCAATCAGAATTATATTACCTCCATCGTTACGCTGAACGATTTATGCGATCTGCATAAATCTCGCGCGGAGGACGGTTATTAGAATGTTAAACGTTTCAACGGAAGGCGTACGCTTAACGTCGAATAATCCGGTTACATATACATTTAATATCGGCGCATTTCACGATTTCGGTCGGCCGAGACCGGAAACAGTTTAGGGGAGAGGTTAACGACATGCAGAATACGAAAGGCCACGGTTTTTAAATGACTTAAAAAAGACCAAAAAAAAAAGGAAAAAAGCCAAAGGCTAGGAGCGGAAGGGGGTAAGAGGGGAGAAGGGGGAGAAGGGCGAGACGATTCCGAGCGAATGAAATGTAAATCGAGAAATGAAGGTAACGTTGCGGAAAATTAAATACCATTTGAATAACGCAAATGCTAATAGAATTATCGGACTGATCGATTAAAGCAATAATACTGCCTGTCTTTCTGCCACTCGTGCGGTTCTCGCCTTCATCCCTTATCTCTCACCGCGACCCCCTATATCCTACCTTCCTTTCTTCCTTCCTCTAACTTCCGCTTCCGTACCCGTTGTCTTAGCGAAAAGAAAAGACCGCCCTCCATTCAAAAAATTCTACCGTTTCCGGGAAGACCTCCATTTTTTTTATCCAAAGTCGTTTTTTCGTCCCGAACCGATTTCTCTTTCATTCGTTCGGGAACAATGACTTTTTTTTTTTTTTTTTTTTTTTTGCTTCTACAAACACGACGTTGAAGAAGCGACGTCGATGGAAGCCACGGCGAAAGCTCGGCTGAATCTTCGGCATCGGGCGGCAGAGAGATCCCTTTCTACCACGGCTTTTCGTTAACGAATGCTACGCAGGTACGATTGTTTAACGCAGCAGGCGTGAGGAGTGAAGCTTTTAGCCAAGACGAATGAGACGACTGACTCAGTCCCGGCACCAACAGCAGGAAATTGCGTTTCATTGTAGCGAGACGGTGTTTGCTCCCAAGGTACGATACCTACGGCGGCTCCCTTACTCATTCCACCAATCCCCTCTCTTCTCGTTCTCTACGATTCTCGGCTGTTTGCAATGAGATACGAATGACAATTACACCAGGTATGTAACAATCGCCCTTCGCCGCGAGCGTCGGGCGGATTTAAAACGTCTAGGTCTATTATGCAAAGAGGTAGAATTGTCAAAGAGCGTCTATCATCGCGAAGATAAACGCAGGGAAAGGCATTTAGTTCCAACGTATTAGTTTTGAAAGTAATTCGCGCAGGCGATCTTACATATCGAAAAGTTACAAAGCGATTTTCGAAAGTGCAATTTTCTCGCGTGTCTCTCGACAGATATTACATAAGAATTTAAATAGGGACTTATTTATTCTCATTGCATACTGTAATCATCTTGTAAGAACCGCGACGAGCTGAACACGGCGAGGGATGTAACTCGTATATATAAGGATGGCAAGGAGGACTGCCAAGCAGATTGAGTGCGGCAGACCTGTCCCCACGTGGCCGAGAGAGTCCCGGTTATTTATATTCATATCGATGCATAGGAAAAGTTGGCAACCTTCTTGCCGTCGCGACCGCCCTTCCTCCACCCGTTGCACTTCACGGCAACGGCCATAAATACAAAAAACCCGTACAGTCAGCCGCTCGCGGGCGATTTATTGCATATGAGTTTCTCGGATTTGTCAATCGCGTATACCGACCTCTAACCGCCTTCTCACCCCGACGCCGATACCACTGCGAACACTTATTTCAAGGAACAAAACTCTATGAATCTTTTCGTAGATATAGGAAATTGCAATTACAAATATTGCTTCCTTTTGCCAAATGATAATATCCCTTGCACGACTGCGTTAGAGATATGAAACGTAAGGAAAGAAGTTTCAATAGTTTTCTTAACACATCTATTTCGTGAAAAAATTCTCTTCCATGAGAGTTATTATTCTTTTTCGAGAAAATTAAAGCTGGAAAAACCCAATTAAAAGTAATGAAGCAATAGTTTCTAAATAAAATATTCTCGGCCACAGAGAGAGAAGGAGGAAGAGAGATTTACTTTAGTATTTTAATACATTAATACAAGATCGTGCTACATATTCACGATAATCAAGGCAAATTTTATTTGCAATGGGATTTATTCAACCAATTTCAACTGTGCGCGCGTGACGTCTTTTACGGCGAGCCCTTAGTTCACCCTCGAGATTTCGACGATAGAGCGCTGCTGGTATTACGTACACGTACGGGATGGCCCGTTAGCCCGATCGATTTATCAAGCGAGACAATTTACGAAGGCGAATCGCTGTGGAGCTCATCTCAAAGCACGGAGAGATGGTAGATCGAACTTGCGGCCACCCAGAAAATGGAGTGTCCTGAAGCAGACCGAGCGTGTCGACCAATTTATGACACATAATTACAAAGTCTATAACGACAAAGTAGTCGGCCTCTATTTAAGACGCAGATTTCGTCAACCGGAAATTAGGCACAAACGTGACGACGATTCCGTAGAGTCCCAATCGACGCGTTAAAGAGCTTATCTATACGCGACGATCAAAATGCTTTTTTAACGAGATCACTTTTACAAAGATTCGTGAAAAATGCTTTCTAAATTTATAATCCAATTTTTATCTCTCAATGTACGTTCGTGTACTATATACACATCTCGTATATAATAAATTTAATTTAACGAAAAAGAGATTTAACTCCTATTAAAAGAGATTTGATTACATGTTGTATCAAATCATTGTATATGGACGTGGACGTATGTTTGGTAAAATAATTGACACACATTCTGATAGCAGACAATTCGAAACTGTAGCAGCGGAAAATCGATACTTGATTTTTTAAACAATTGTCACATTTGTGAATCTCAATATAATTTGAACGATTTATCCGTATTATTTTTCTTCCCCTCCCTTCCCCCCGTTTGCTCGCAATAATTATTTGTAAATAATATCAATTAATTCATGACGTCAACATTAAATACCTTAAATGCTATACGCGGAAACCGCGCTCAGTCTCGACACGGGCGCATTTAAATTAATCGAAATTCAATTAAATTTCATGTAAATTAATATCCTCCGCCTCTCGAGTTACATTTTATTCCGTTACGTTCGCGTACCATATTTTCAACGGAAGCATATATCGAACGCATGCTACATTTCTACAGTCCCTTCTTCTTTCTACGCCATGTAACTATCAAAATTATAAACGTTAGAAAACGAAACAAGGAAATGCTCGAAATAACGTGTACACTGTTGTCTTACAGTTTTTCAAGAATATCGAGAAACGATAAAAGATGTGCGGACAAATTTTCTGCGTAAAATCTTACGCGCCAATTATAATGAAGAATTTCTACAAAGATTTTGAAACAGAATTTGCGATCGGTTGAAATGTTGATATACCTGAAAGATTAATATATCTGTCAAAAATACGCATGCTCTGTCAATAATGTTTTCCCAAAAACTTTGCGTTAGATTTAATTGCGTTTTATTCACACAGTCGTGTTAATCTTGCCTTATCAACGGGTAGAAAAGTAAGGTAGAAAGGGGAGAAGAATACTACTCCGGTTCGTGAGAGAGAGGAAACGGTGGAGGAGGAGAACGACACGATTGTCGCTCTTCTCTCATTATACGTAGAACTCGGACAAATGCAGGAGCTTGCTTCCAACGGCAAACTTGCTTGAAAATTCAGACTGCAGGCAGAAAACTTCTTTTAATTTCATTTACTCTAATTTGTAAGGTAACTTTCCAATAGTGATTCTCTCTTGCAGTCACGGCAACGGGAATATGGGTGGAATTGGCAAGAGTGTATCGACAAACTTGGGTAATTTCGCTGTCCTATTGGCTCCCGCTATTTTGATTCATTGTAACTTTTGCATTCGAATTGTGTCCATCCGCGCAAATACGCGTGTATTTGTCCGTATTCCGTCAAACGTCAGTGGATAAAAAGACCATCACAAACACAAATTATTAATATTATTATTATAATCGTGAATTCATATTATTAACATAAATTGTAATTAATACGCGCGTAAAAAGGGTAAGCAAATAATAATAAATTTTCGATTAAACGGCGTTAACAATAGTCCGGCGTCGAGATATTACACAACTGTGCGTTGGAATTAATTAATCCAACCTTTGAATAGAAATCTTTCTACAAGATCGAGAATAGCTTTGGGGAGTGGCTGCCGTCGGTTGGTATTCAATTAATTGAGAATAATCCGAATTTACTCCAGCCAGATTCATGCTGTCTCTCAGAGCAGCTTTTCATACTATAATCTTTTCCAATTCATCTCTCAGTCTCATCTTCGTGTACCGTCTCGATTATTGTTCTCCTTGGATCCTTGAGGAGCGTAAAAAGCTATGAATATGTCATAAATACTCAAGATTTTGTTCCAAGAGATAGTCCATTCAATGCATAATTGTAAGAGTACCGAAATAAAAACGAAGCAATTTTCTAATCGCACAATCAAATATTTCTATTATTAATAATATACAGCAAAAATTAATTTTAAATTCTAATCTCTTTATCAATACCGATAACTAATTATATTATTAATCGTTTTTCTTATTTCTTATTCTTATAATTATGCAGGACTATTTCTCTTGAGACAAAAAATCTCGAGTATTTATGACATACTTTTAACTTTTTACGCTCCTCAAAGGTTGCAAGTAGAACAATAGTCGAGACGGTACGAAGATGAAGTTGAGAGATAAATTGAAAATTTATTGATCAAGATTAATTAAAATTAAGTATAATTGAAATGACTGAGACAATTTTTGCTTCCTAGACGCTGTGGGTGATAAAAAACAACCAAGATAACGCGTCGAAGTATATTTCTAGAAGATTCCGGTTTAAGATTCTCGAACCAAACCGACGCTGCTGTTATTTCAAGTAATGGGGTGTGTTTATGCACGCGAAGTAACTAAACTTAGCTACTGCACAAACGAACAAACCTTCTTCAGCAACGGGCTCTCCTTCGCCTCTCGGCACATCTCCACTTCCGCCCGTTCGCTCCATTCTGAATGATAATAAGATTTGACTCGTTAGAAGTTTCATTAGAGCTTTGTTTACTGCGTCTATGGGCGAGAGCGGGCGAGAAACGGAACGAGATGCAGACTCGAGCCACTCCGTGAAGATGCTGTTCATGTCCTGTCGAAGGGTTGCCTGGTACCTATATTACTTCGAGTGTTAGATATACAATACCTAGGAAGCAGAGAAAGCGCTAAAGTGTCATACGATTCCTTAAGAAATTATTTCACTTACTTGCGTCTGCCTTAAATTAATAAATTTCTGCATAATTAATTGTATAATATCGCTTATATAAATTAATATCACACTACGGTGTTTTTATCGAAGAGTTCTTCTCGTTGCAAGTTTAAATAATTTTTTAGAGACCATTCGTATCCTATACTCTTCCTCCTCTCGCCTTCCTCAAAAGATATGGCTGACAGTGCAAATACGTACATTTCCATCCTTCGACGTTGGCGCTCGAAGCAACCATAAGTGCTCACTCACGCCGACATTTCAATTTCAGGCGGAAACCCGGTCTATTTTTATATGGGAAGGACTACACAGACGGAAAGAAAAAAAAAAAAAAAAACGTTCTCGCTTTTGCCTCGCGGACTAATTGCATCCTGCGTTAATCACAGTGATTTCTTTTTTTTTTCCACGCCACGCTCTGTACTATCTTTCGTTGTGCTTTTATTCTCCGCCATGGACACAAAACAGGCCATTTATAATCGAGATAGAGACGGCGCTATAGCTAAGATAATCAAGAGAGACGGCGCGGCATCTGTACAATCGCAATGTACAATAAGGCGCAACGATATCGCACGCTGCCAAACTGCTCAAGTTGCATCCGCTCATCGATGCATCGCGCGTTATTGCAAATTGCGGGGATCCCGTTGTATATTTATAATATTTATAAATAAAAAAAACCGCGATACATTTCAATACTCGTACTTACTAGAACGCGACCGTTTCTTTTTTTCGACTTTTTGTTAAAAATTACTGATTTTGCTAGATTGCTAGATCAAGATTGTCAAATATTACTATAGTGAAGAAAGTCGCGAGAAGACGGGAAGTGCAGGAGTCATCACGCCAACTAATCAATTACATGGATGCAAATCTGCGATGAATCTTGAGCGATCGCAGAGAATGGGCAAGCGGAGGGGGAGGGAAAACTCTCGGGCGAACGCGGGGCTGACTTATTATCGCGAGGAGCGCGGCTAGATTGACCCGCAGTATGAATGATAAATCTCAACTAGGCAAATACAGTGATTTAACATTCGCTAACGAGTCATCTATATGGTAAACAGAGGGGCTCTCGCGCTAGCTGTGCCGGTAGCTCACGGCTCTCCGCTTATAACGCGGCCGCCTCCCTTCCAACCACCCTCCGTGCCGTGCCACAATATCAAACACCCCGTCTCGCCCTTGTTGCATGGATTTAACCGATGAGCTAACATTTGGACGAGTTCCCAAATTCGCTTTTACCACGACACCGGCGCCAGAGGTGCCATTTCGCACGATATTCCGCGCGCATTTCGTTCGCTGCGAGACGAGCGATAACGCCGACCTCGGAACACGATATAATCGCGGGACGTTTTAATTGTTCACCCTCGACTGACGGCGCGGAATTTTGACGGTGGAACAAAAGGCGCGATATACATTTTCCCTAATATTTTTTTATTCACTCCGCGTTGCGTCCATTTAAAAAAAAATTAAAAAAATTTCCGTAATGCGCAGTAATATATGTACTGGAATATGTGCCCGTGATATTAAGATCGTAATTTTATAGGTCAGAAGAGTATATTGCGTCGCTTCCCATAAAAGTAAAGCAAATACTTTTAACTGAAGATGGAAGTAAAAGCGTTTCCTTTAGAGTAAGCATGAAACAGAGAGCGCACACATATATCCTATATATTTCATATATACATAACTCCTTTTACTACGAAGCGCATTCGCTTTGTATTTTCAAGTATTTGCTTGCCAACGTCGTCACTTTCAAGGAAGATTTTAATATCTTTATTCATACTCCACGATATATATCCGTTTCGATGAACAAAAGTAAACGCATCTACTCCATTTTATCCGTACGATCTGTTACCGAGCTTGCAAACCGCAAAAAGAGATTTTATCCGTAATACTCAGGGAGGGAATTTTCTTGCGCGATCGCAAAAATATCCAGCGGAAAGAAACTCTGTCATCTGAAAATTTAGAAGACAGTATCAATTTCAGGAAGCGGGCTTCCCCGCCGTCCGAGAAAGTCCCTTATTGAACGGAGAAAGTCAGCCCGGTACGCCAGAGCCATTTTTCCATAGCTTGATCTATGGTATCAATTTGGCCGCGGCGAATTCTTGGTTGACGTTTGAAATCGTTATTTATTACTTGTAAGTCCCCGCGGGGAAGGTGGAGCATCCGCGAACCAAATTGGATCGAGATCGAACGAGAAGTGACTCCCGGTATATAGCTCGTTCCTTTATACTCAACAGTCCTCGTGTATATATACGTTCAGTTTCATGACGGTGAATCTTATATCGATTTTTTTTTTCGCAAATAATATGTATATAGACATCAAAAGACTTTATTCATACACAGATACATACGCGTCGTCGCGTCTTTCTCCGCGGTGGTAATTGCAATTAAAACGAGTGTGTCTGACACGTTATTCTGACTTTTGCCGAGACCGCAACTTTGCCCGAGAGATTGTATGCCGTCTCTGAGAGGCGAAGACGCAGCCCAAACGCGTATCACAAACACCGCATAATTGGCAGAGAATTCAACAGGCAGCAAGCAAAGCGAAATCGCCGGCCCGTAAAGCGACATCGTGCTTCCGGTTCGCATATTCGGCTCTGAAGCCTGAAATGATATACATATCTCGGCTTCACGAGAGCACGTCTCGAAATATTTTCAAGAGACATCTAGAATCTAGACACAGATATCATACGCGGTTGCTTTTTCCACTATGGATTACTGCTACATTTTTATCAAGAGCAAAAAGATTCCTAGAATGGGATCCTGATGGGATTCCTTTCTCAAAAATTGTTATTATATATGCACACACATATAATCTTATATTACATGATGTATTAATATTTCTATTTATCAAATGTTGCATTTTTACGATGTATTTACGAAACGATTTTATAGAACATACTGTATAAAAACTGTATTTCGAGAGAAGAGAAGGAGCATTTATCATCAGATTAATTCCGCATAATAAAAATTTGAGCGAGCGACAATGCAGACGCAAATAAAAATTATCCGAAAATAATTACGAGATTTGATTAACGTTAAGCGTTGTGTTTACGCGCGCGAGAAGTATACGACGAAAAATATTTAAAAAAAAAAAAACGCGCGCGAGAAATGTACGACGAAAAATATTAAAAAAAAAAAAAAAAAACGCGCGTGCCAATTGAAATTATTAAATCGGGATGTCGGGAAAAAAATTATAAGGCGCGATCGCAAAGTGTACGCGGTTCGAGAGAGCGTCTGAGTATTAGCGGGAGAGACGAATCCGCACCGCCGCGGACTTTCATCGGATAGAAAACCCTGAAGGATTTCGGAGGTTGGGGTAAGAGCGAACTGCTGTACCGTGCAATGGATCGGATTAAATATTATTATGAGGAAGAACGAGACGTGTCGTGCCGCGCGGTACAGTCTCCTCCGTTCCGCGTTCATTCCCCGGTCTCGGCCCCCCTTTCCCCATATTCCCCCGTCCTCCCCCCCACTCTTTTTCTATGCCGCCAACCCCCGCCGTCTCGTTTCATGGGAGCAGCGCTCTGAAACCGAAGTCTCGAAAGTTTGGCCCCTTCCCAACGGTGCCGCCATCGACTACACCGCAAGGAATGCATTTTTCATATCCTCACGATATTACCGCTTTCCGTCGTATTAATCGGTCTGGAAAGAAGAAATGGGAGAAAAAAAAAAAGCACGACAAGAGGCAACGTAAATTTGCGAAGAATCGCGCCGCGAATCGCGAGGTAAGTAGAGAAAGAACGTTGAGATCAGACGAATCTGAGCGTTTCTGATCTCGATCGTGATCTTCGGTAGATTGCACGCCTGTTCGTTATTTTCTACTTTTCTTGCATTTTTTTTTTTTTCAGCAAGTATCCGTACAAAATTCGAAGCTACAATCAAAATCTAATTAGCGTTCGGTCAATTTGTTGTTAGTCGCGCCGTGCTTGATGAAAGAAGAAGACCCATTGGATAAAAGTCGACCTCGATCGAGTAATTAAAGTCGCTCGTAAAGCGAGACATCGTCTTCTTCGACGATATCGGCCAATGACCGGAATATCTCCGGAAACACCTCGTATCGAGCATTAAGAGAATCGCAGGACGATCCTCGACGAGCTGGCTTTTGTTCCGGGAACGACAGACCGCCGACCGTATAATTCCACGGAGAGTTCCAATAATTTTGATATGTAAATACAAGGTGGAATCTCCTTGTCTCGCGATATTGGCCTGATTAAAATATCTCGGGTGCTCGGATTATCGCCGGAATCCCTCGTCGTCGTCGTCGAAACTGTCCCAGCCAGACATCTTATCCCATACTTGGAAACCTCTTTCGATCGGAATAGTCGATCGAATTATCCGTGCGGATTTTCGTTTGACGAAAATGCTTCAGATCTTTTTCTTTTAATCGTGAGAACTCTTTTTTGAAACTATTTATATTTGAACTTTAAAGACCCACAAATATACTATATATATATATATATATTTAATTATATCGAAATTTTTATTTTTATTTTTTACAGAAATTGATAATCGTTTGCTGTTGATCCATTATTCTCCCCAAAATATTCGGCACATAATTGTCAATAACTGCCGTTAGCTTGTACTTTTTATCGTAACCGATTTGTGACTTGAATATCCATGACGACCAAAGACGCTTCTCTCCCATTAAAATTGAAAGTCCGTTGTTCTCGCTGAATAATAATTAGCGGTGAGCACTGACGATTCGTCGAGTATAGGAGCGATTTAAGATTTTCATCTCGCGATGTCTTCTGATATCGAATTTATCCCCAGCTTCGCGCGGACGCGACGACAGAATTAAAGGGGGAAAAAAAAAAAAAAAGACGCGCTGACTTCGATGAGGGTGAATGAACAATTAATAGCGGGAGGGTGACTCAATGTCGGCTGGGGATGGCGAAAACGCGAGGAGGCGGCCGGGGTTATAATGACGAGGCACTAAATAACAGCGGCGACCGTTAAGGAATGACGAGATAAAAACCTTCTTGGATCGTTAGCAAGCATCCCGGCCATTTCTTATTTTCTCTCCGCTCGATCTCTCTGCCTCTCTTTCTTCCTCTTCCCCTCACCTCTTTCCCTCCCTACCACCTTACTCCGCGCCATCCTTTACGCGAAATGGACTCCTTCGCTCCTCGTCGAATATTTCTCTCTTCTCTCGTCCTCTGCCCATTTTCTCTCTTTGCCCTCGTCTTCCTCTGCTCAATTCTCTCGCACCCCTTACAGAAACTTTTAATGTAATTGCCGCGGGACGTGAAAACCGCTGATACCGTTGCCCCCTCTCGCCCCCCTCCCCTCCCCTCCCGGAGAAATCCGATCCGTGAAAATAAGTCGAGATAGCGGCATCCCCTGAAATCCCACCCACTCGCTTTCTCGCTTTTCCTAGCCTGCCTCTTTCCTTTCTTCTCTCTCTCACTCTTTCTCTCTCTCTTTCTTTCTCTATCTTCCTTCTCGTCGAAAAATTGTTTCATCTGCTCCTGCCGAGTCCCGTTTAATTTCCACTCTCCCAGACCATTCCTGATAACGTCGCAAACGTCCTCTCACCGAGAATCTATCTCCCTTTGCACTCCTTTATCGCGAGCTCTCTTTATACTCACTCTCTTTATGACTATATCTCTTATGACTACTATCTCCCCTTCCTTCTTAGATTATGGATTTTACAATCGCATTTATCATTCGTTAGCCACATGGTCCCCAGTATTGTGGAAGATAATGAGAAACATAGATATGAAAATTTTTCTGACTTTCCTGTCAAAGGACGAGATTATCGCAAAATCGAGAATTCTCGTCAACGCTATAATATTTATTTATTTATTTATTTATTTATTTATGTATAAACGGGAAAAAGAGATTCCTTTGGTTCAAATAATATGATTATAATTACTAACATCAGCAAAAAACGCAAAATAAGATGATAAAAGAAAAATATGAGAATAATAACCTTTCAAATTACAATAAAAAAAAAATTGAACATTAGGATGCAAAAAAAATCTAACGAAGACAATGAAATAATGAACGTTTAAAAGAGCTAAAAGACATATGAAAGAAATCCACGCGATCCACGGAGAATTCGTTTGCCAATAAGCATATCGGATTCAGGAGTTTGAATTTATCGTAGAAAGTACGATGCAATTCCTCATACAAAATTAAATTGTTTCTAAGAGACCTGGCTGGAATATGTAATTTTATGCTATCCAATAAGTCAGAGCGAATAATACGCCCACTAATCAATTTAAAGAGAAACAGTAAATCTAAAAAATTTTAAAAAGTTCTTCTACTTTCTGATGTACTAACTTAAGCTTATTTAACATGAAATCATATGGATGATTGGAGTAACACATTGGATTCTCCGTAAGAAAACTAACTCTACGAAGAGAAAACGGTGTTGGATCGTCTCAATTATTACACAATATTTAATTTAATACGCCCAAACAATGACGGCATATTTCAACTGTAGTCTAACTAACGAGCAAAATAATAATTTTAAAGTATTAATATGTTTAAAATATTTACACAAGACCGCATAACAAATCCAAATTTTTTCGCACAACTCGTGACTGTCTGAATATGTTTTTCGAAGGATAAATCTATACAAAATATTACACCTAAATCAGAATAGAGTTCGTTACCGAGAGAGGAGCGCCGTTTAAAAAATAATCATGTACATATAGATTTTTTCCAATTAAAATGAATCACGTGGCATTTGGATAGGTTAAAATGTAAATTATTTATTATATCACTCCGAGAATCTAAACGAAAAAGATCAAGCTGTGAAAGACCTGTATCGTCAAAGTTATTAACCCTATGAAATATTTTCATCCGCATATAACAGAAATTTAGAGTGCTTAAAGGCACTTCTTTAATATCATTAATAAAAATAATTCTCCGTGGACGTTTATGAGATAGCTTAAACGTTATACAACACCGGCGACAACGCTTTACTCCAGTTTGAATATTGCGAGCGCCGCCCTAATCGTGCAGGCAATTACAAACCCGGGAGCGTCACTCGGGGTGCCCGGTCGCTGAAGGCCAAGAAGACGTCTCGGCGGACGCCGGCGATACCGAAACGCCTCTAACGATATTATTACGCGGTTCATTTAAGTTAGATAACAATGACTGTCTATGGCCGGCGCGCAAGGAGGGAAACAGCTACCGCGCTACAGTATCCGCCACATCTCTCGCTTCCACCCTAATTACTTTCCGGCCTCCGGCGGCGGCGTCAGCAGCAGAGCGTCGGAGAGCAAGGGTAGTAGAGCTTGGTAAGGCCATCTTCATCGACCTACCATACTCCTTCCTTCTCCCCCTCCCACCTTCCCTTCCCCCTTCCCGCCAAACGGACCTTCGACCTAACACGGCGTAAGATAGGTAAGGTAAGTAGATAGGCACGACGTATCCAGGTCGAGCACCTGGCCGGCTCGTCTATTCGCAAGAAGAGGGCGAGAATTCCTCCTCTCGCGCGCGCCGCTCTCCCTCTTCGTTTTATTTCTTATACTCCAGTTTAATTAGTTCCCCGATAATGCCCGCTATCTCTCCTCCGCAGAGCGCGAGGCGAGGAACCCTCCCTCTGAAGCAGGAGAGTCTGAACATACCGACCCGTCGTTGGTCCGACTCGATTCGTCCGCCCAGCATCCCGGCAGTGGCGTTCTATTCCACCGATCTGCTCGACCGCCTCCGCCCGTCGAATTTAATTTCTCAACGATCGTGCATACGTACTCGCTTATGTATGTATGTATATCTACTGGTTATCGCGCCGATCGCGGGAATCCGATGTACATCTCAATATCCTCCCGTTCGGCTCATATATGTCACGAGCATCCGACGAGATTCCGGTAACTTTGACGACACGCATATCGAAATGGTTTGTGAAAGTATTTCGAAGAACGACAAGTCGAAATTATTTGCGAAAATAATGGGAAAGAAATTCTGTATCATTTCTCATCACGTCTTTGTGACTCTTCAACCCAGACAGCACCAAAAGGCCAAAAGATTATCTTAATGGTCTAAAGGACGATAAGACGTCTTTAAGACATGTTTTAGATATCTTTTAGGGGCATGTGCTGTCTGGGAATTTGGATTAGATATTAAGTTAGAACATTTTTTTTTTCGGTACTTTGTATGCAACAGAAGTTCGGTGAGCAGAGAAATATCGGACGCAGAATTCGTCGTGTGAAATATTTTCAGCAGTGAAATATCGACGAAATATTAACGGACAAGAATTGAAATGACAGTAATTTTACATTTAGATTGATTGAAGTTTTTCAAAAATTCCTTTTGTATCATTTAATTTTTTATGACACGCAATTGAATTATCATTTCATCGTTTAATTCAAGTGTTGACATGTTTTTATGCGGAAATATCTTATTTTTTAATCGTACATCTAATAACGCTCACAACTCGAAAAATAAAAATCAATCGTACCATTTATTTTTTCTTGCAAAGAGAAACACTTAAAAATAATTACTATTCACACGTTGCCATGTTATCTATATCGTGCCTACAACCTTATCCAAGTTATCTTATCTGTAAAATTTCAAAGTTTAAAAATGAACTGCACATCGAAGTCGACAGTAAGTTTAGAGAAATCGATAGCGCGGACAAAGATAATATATATCTCGTGATAATGTTATTGAAATCAATTATAATAGTGCCGATTTTATGGATTGTCGCTGACGCTGCTCGCATTCTTGTAGTCATTCCAGAGCCATCTCACAGTCATCAGGTTTCTATCGTTATTCTCTTTTATATAAAATAGATTTTATTACATTACATTATAAAATAATTTTTCATAAAATTCTTTCTTTAGATCATTTCTTTATTTTGTTTCTTTAGGTTATTTTTAAATAATGCAAGCATTAATAAATAACTTTAAAATACTTATTGTGTCTCTGTCTAATCTTCAAACCTTTGCAATATTTTTGATTGCACTATTCTAATATAAGCAAATTAACTTTCACCAACTTTCGCATAAACAAATTAAAATTATTGCACTTGATTTAAATTGATAATTTTTCTCAATCGATTTTTCTCTTGTTTCCAATCTTCGCTCGCACAACTTCGTTAATATAAACTTCGATAATTGGCGAGATACCATAAATAAATTGACAATACTTCGCCGAAAGTACAAAATCCGAAAAATCCACGAATATTCCTGCGTGCGGCGAATAATCTGCAATCCTGCATATAACTTTGCAACAAAGTAGCACGAGGTTACCGATCGATTGGCACCAATCGGCCGAAACGCCGACAATAACTCGCGCCTTTCGCGTTCGAACCGCGTAGCCGATTTCCAGGCAAGCTTCCAACCAGGAAACGATTCGGCCTGTCCAAGTCGTATGTTTGTTTTGGAATAGCCGCAATGTGTCCCCTTCCCCTCTCTCTCTCTCTCTCTCTCTCTCTTATCATATAGGTCGCCTTTCTGGTGGCGTCGCCGCCGCTATCTCCCACCGCCACCCATCGTCCATCCGATATGCGAACCCAACCCTCTTCGGCTGGCGGTGGCGGCGGCAGCAACTCCGGTGAAAGAGCACCCTTTCGGGGTTTGTGATGCGTGCAGATGGTCGTGCACAGGGAAATCACGCGTGGCTGCGCACAACTGCGCGGCTACACCGAATGCAAAACGTTCGGCCGACCGACGCCAATTAGGCCAATGACGCTTCTCGTGCCACCTATGATAATGATAACGCTCGTTCCTCCCCTTTGCATCGACCTCCTCATCCACAATTCTCTTCCCTCTTTTCCCGATGCAACCTGTATGCGCACGGCAATGAGATGCCGAAGAGGCAACTGGGAGCGCGATCGTTGCCACGGTCGCATCCGCGCGAAACGTTACATTTTAGAAGAACGTGCCTTTCCACGAGAAAGCAGTTGTGTGCCAGAGATAAAAATTATTGCATTCCTCGGGATATCATTGAGAAAAAATTAGCTTAATAACGGCTAAGACATAAAATTCTATTAGTCAACATTTAAGCCAAATATATAATTCTGAATGCCATTTTTTTTTTTTTTTTTTAAGTAATCAAATAAAATCAAGTTATAGATAGATATGAATAAACAATGAAAAATTAGGAAACTGATATGCATTATATGTGCATTATATATATAACATTTTAAAATGTTTTCTATCACATTTTATAATTTGCTCGCAAATTTAAATTTCAAGCAACTTGTCCATGAGTTATAACCGAAAGACATTCAACGACAAAAACACATATATTACTTCTCAAACTGACAGAATACATCTATTCGCGAAAACACGCGCACACACTAATCAACAGCAAAAATGTAAATAAATCTACAGATGTCATCACAATATCTCTCGAGATACGATTGTGACAAGTATTACGGAATGCCGATCACGCAACCTCTACAAACAAGTAAGAATTATCAGCTTGCGCAATTAATTAACTCTCGCGTCTGATGACTCGTAAAAATGCGGTTATTCAAAATTAAAGTTTCACAGAATATAATATACGGAAATATAATATACTGACTACTCGCGTGATAAAATTCGATTGAATCGCGTAAAATACGCGAACGAAAATTTCACGAATATTACTACAAACAATATTTCGATATGTGCCTTTCTGTTACTTGAATCACTTTACTCGTCGATTCGTGTGTATTAGTCTTTCAATTCGCAAATGACGCGCATATTATACTTAAATAGACGAAAAATTCAAAATGCGAGGTGTGAAATATATTCGAGTTCGAACATATTCACAGATGCAATATTATCGCCCATGTAATATCGCGATAAAACAGTTTATAATTCCCACTTTCTATGATTTCTTCTTCGAATTAATATATTGTACAAAATATATGCGAAAAATGAATATGTTTTGTTCACCTTTACACGTTGTTTATCGCGAGAATTAGTTAATCGCGCGAGCTGATAATTACTAATTGTAGTAATCATAACAGATAATCACCTTTGATATCTCGATATTTTTCACGATCGCATCTCGAAAGGTCATAAACCTCTGCTACGCGAATCAAGGCCACGATAGATAAACAATAGCGCGCTATATCTTATACGCTGTATAACAGTTTTTATTGCTATATAATATTTAATATATTACGAAATAAATGCATGCAGAACATTATGGTCCTTAAATTTCGAATTAATTATTGTAAACACTTGATTCATATCATACTCCACATTCTCTATCCAAAAGTGATTAGCAAATTACATTTTAATCGGTGAAAAGTTTAAAGCGCGACACGAAACGTTGTATATACTTTAAAACATATTTAAAGAATATTAATCATCGCTTGTAAATATCGCAATAAAACAATAATTTATATTCCCATTATATTCCCATTATATTTATATTCCCATTTTCTGTCGCTTTGATTAGATACTATTTTAAATGAATGTATTGCGAGAAATCTCTGCTTCGATAAATAGTCGTCATCTCAGTACTCTTACAATCGCGAAAGTTAATTAATTACGCGAACTGATAATCTCTGACTATTCGTAAATAACGACTCTCTTTATTTTTAAAATGTTTCATGCATTTTAAAAAGCAGATAATGTTGAAAAAATTTGTTAAAATTTATTCAAAATTAAATTTGTTTTCAAACAAATAGAAACGGAACTTAAATACATGTAAATTTATCTTTGTATACTTAAAATAGTTTATGTTTCTTTAAACATAGAGAATCAGATAATAATTATCATAAATTATCTTGGTACGTCAATCACCCATTATTCTGGAAAAACACTATCTTGAACTAAAAATCTTCCTCTTCCTATCTTATGTTAGATAAAAGAAACTAGAAAAAGAACTCACCCCACTACTAGAAGGCTCAGTTTAGAGAAGTCGACCGTCGTGAAAGGATAGTGTGTTTATCCTGTGAAATGTCGTTAAAAGTAATTTTAATAGTGCCGATCCTATGGATTACTGTTCATGCAGCTAATATACTGGTTGTTATTCCAGAGCCATCATACAGCCATCAGGTTTTTTTCTTATATGAAGAATTTTATAATTTTATTATAAAGCAATATTTCGTACAAGCCTCCTTAAATCTTTCTTAAACAACGCCAGTGTTTAAAGGATACGTCTGTTTTTAGATATCTTCGTGAATTTTTGTCAAATAAAATAAAATACAAATTGAGAGATTAAAAATTAATTTTTGTTTAATTTTCTTTTTTTTTAATGAGTAACTTTGAATGGAGTAATAGAATAGTTCCAAAAGTTTTCCTTAACTTAATAACTTTTCTTAACGCATAATTATATATAATTATACATTGTCTATTTTGTTACTCATAAAAAAAAAAGAAAATTAAACAAAAATTAATTTTTAATCTCTCAATTTGTATTTTATTTTATTTGACAAAAATTCACGAAGATATCTAAAAACAGACGTATCCTTTAATATACACAAAAGACATTTGTTTTTATATGTATTTATATACGAAAAAGCTTCATTTTATACAATAAATATATATGTAGAAAGCTTGTAGAAATATAAAAATTCTCGCGAAATATGTTCAGATAATACGTTTTCCGTAGTCAAAGAGTTAAACGTTATATGAAAATATTTTAAAGCGGTGCTCTTTATTAGGACACGCATCTTGTGTGTAAGCTATGTTTAAAATTCAGTTATCTACATAGCCTTTATCCGCTTTACATCGTAGAGATTTGCACGAAAAGGCGTGCTCTTGTATACGATGCGAGATATTAAATTCCTTACTTACGTCGGTTTATGGATAAAGAAAACTAGATGAGATGTAAATAAAAATTTTATCACAACATACGAATATAATATATCGTAAAGATATTTTTCAATCAAGATCTAAAATTCCTTTCTATGATCTTTCTTTATTTATTTTCAAATTTTCTGAGAAAAAATATGTATCTTTACATCATATCGATATATCTTACTTTTCCAAAAGCATAACTCTCTTTAAAAGATATCAAGATTATATAAGTGCATATTGTGTGTAACTATATATAGGTCTCAAATACATCGCTTATCTCGCGACCACTTTCCTTGTAGAAATTTATAAATATTAAACGTTAAATAATTATATTCCAAATAATTATAAGGCTCTTGTAATTCTAATCAACTAGGTAAACAAAATGGCAATAAGAGCCGAGCGCAGTAAGTAAGGCGCATGTATTCTTTATTACGAATAATTATCGTGAATATAAAATGAGCGAACGTTTCGGTCCCGTTTTTTGGGCCATCTTCAGCGCATAAACGAAATAACTTAATATAACGGTTATATAAACAAAAAATAGAGAAATTAAAAATAGAGAAACACACACAAGAGCCTTATAATTATTTTGAATTTAAGTACACGCAGGCTGAGAAATGCGTTATCATTTCTTTTTTTCTGTTTTTTTTTTTCTATTTTTTGTTCGTATAACCGTTATATTAAGTTATTTCGTTTATGCGCTGAAGATGGCCCAAAAAACGGGACCGAAACGTTCGCTTATTTTATATTCACGATAATTATTCGTAATAAAGAATACATGCGCCTTACTTACTGCGCTCGGCTCTTATTACCATTTTTTTTTATCTAGTTGATTAAATATTTATGCTGACGTTCAGAAATTTCGAAATATTAAACGTTAAATAATTATGCTGACGTTCACGACTTTGTAGGTGGCCTTCAGACCGATAATCACGGAACTGGCGCGAAGAGGTCACAAACTGACCGTTTTTACACCGATCCCCATAAACGATTCCACTCTTCAGAATTACACCGAGGTGAAATTGAGTTATTCCTCTTACAAAGTGGACGAGAAATTCGACGTGTTAGGATTAGCAAAATTAGGAATATGGCCGCTTCTGGACGACTTCTATCGACGTAATGAAGAAATGACCGACAGTGCGCTATCCCATCCCGTCATGCAGCAGCTGATATCATCCAACAGCACCGAGAAGTTTGATTTGATCATTGTCGAATTCCTATTTTATGACGCATTTTACGCGCTATCGCACCGCTTCAATGCATCGCTGATCGGAATCGCGTCGGTACCGCTTACGGCTTTTCATCACTACACATTCGGTAAGCGGAATGTTTAGTATTCGTGCATATCGTGTGTACAACATTGTGTTTTTTGTGTCGCAGGAAATTCCATATCGTGGGCTTATGCGCCAGATTTGTTAGCGAATGATTTGGATGAAAATATGAACACATGGGACCGTATCTACAACGCGTACTGCATCTTTTATCAATTATACTGGCATCAATATAAGATTATCCCCGTGCAGGAGAAGATCGTCAGGAAACATTTTGGGGACAGCGTGCCGCCCGCTCATCAGCTTGCCTCGAATATGGCCTTGCTTCTAGCGAATTTTCATTCGTTCCTTTATCCACACGCGAACGTTCCCGGGATCATTTCCATAAGAGGATCTCGTCAAATCACTCAGAAGAAACGTCTACCAGCGGTGCGTATAAGCCGAGCAATATAAACAAAAATGTCGTCGCAACATTTGTTAATATTGAAAAATTTCTGCAACATCTTATAATGTTTGGCACGAAAACATTCTACGTATACATATACCACACATATACGCATACACACACGCAAGGAAAATATTGCAAAAAGTTTCTAATATATGATACAGTCTGCTTTTATCTCAATGTTGTAACATAAAATTACATTCAAGTAAAGTTAATTGAAACAGAACGTGCGCATTTTTGTAGGACCTGGAGAAAATATTGGATGACGCGAAAGAAGGATGTATATATTTCAGTTTAGGCTCAAACGTAAAAGGTGAATTTCTGCCTGTCGAAAGACGTGACATGTTTCAGAAAACTTTCGAAAAATTACCCTACAAAGTATTGTGGAAGTATGAGTCCGATTTCCCGAATAAATCAAACAACATCATCACGAGGAAGTGGTTGCCGCAGCATGAAGTTCTAGGTTCGTAGTTTTTATCGTACGAAATCTTTATATAAAATGTTATACGATAGAAGAATTTTAAATTTTAATGTCAACTTTTTCTCTAACATACAAGAAATAAATTTACAAAAATAAACGAACACATGAAAGAAGGATAAAAATGCGTGTGCACTACCGTCGAGAATTATCGATTATATAAAAGTTCCCGATTTATCTTATTAGCACATCCGAACGTACGGCTCTTCATGTATCAAGGAGGCTTACAGAGTACCGAGGAAACAATAGAAAATGGAGTACCTGTGATTGGCTTCCCCATTTTTGGCGATCAACATTATAACGTAAAGCAACTGGTGGCTCGTGGAGCGGGAAAAAAATTAATCATCACCGACATAAACGAAGACGAGCTCAGAGAGGCCATACTTGAGGTCATTACAACTTCCAGGTAACCTTTGTTTTTTTTTTATTATCCGTATTCGTCTTTTAAAAAACATGCATGTCCGTAGTTATCAATATCCCAATTTTTCTTTTACTTTTAATCTCAATTTTCAATCTAACATCTATTTTGATATTTTAAGCACTTAGATCATTTCTTTTTGAAACTATTTAATCTACAATTTTGTCAAAAGCTCTTCTTTTAAATCTCTAAGTAAAAAACTGTTCGTTTACTGCCTATTCAGGGTACAAAGTAAAAACTCAATTTCTATATAAGTTAAACCTATCGAAATTCTCTAAAATCTGTAAACAGAAAATATTGAGATTGAAAATAGGAGCAAATTTTGAGATTTTCAGAGCAATTAATCCATTTGTGCTATCTCTCTGCTTTTAGTTACAAAGAAAACATGCTGAAGTTGCGCGACCTGCTGCATGATGTGCCATATGATCCGTTAAACAATTCCGTTTGGTGGGTCGAACATGTCATCCGTCACGATGGAGCACCGCACCTTAGAAATAAGTCGCGAGATATGCCTTGGTATATGACTCAGTTATTGGACATACTAGGTATTATACTTTTAGTTACACTTTTAGTTATACTTGCAATTATACTTCTCGTTTCATATATCATCATATATTGTCGTATTATAAAACGTTTCAAACGCCTGTGCGAATTGATTATAAAACCTTGCACACGCCTGTTCGAACCGAACAGACCAGTCGCGAAAAAGGAACAATGATATCCCTGAATGACGTACGTTAAAAACATCTCTACTAAATGTACGTTTAAAACATGTACGTTTAAAACATCTCTACTAAAAAATAAAGTTCCTACAAATTATAAATTATAAAAAAAAATAAAGTTCTTCTTTTGTACATGTTTTATTGTTTATACGTCCCAGATTATACCTTGCATCACCTTCATCTCGCGATCGCACTCGTGCGATGAAAAAAAAATGGCTGATAACAAAATAAAGAACATTTAATAACGCAATCAATGTTTCAAACAATAAATTAATAAATCAATATATTCGAATTACAATACAATTGTGCAGAAACGTTCGTACGGCTCGCAAACTAGCTACACTTTTTTTATGTTGCCAACTACATCGAGATGAAATTTCTCGTTTTTTTTTTTTTTTTTTTTCGTATTGTAACAAAACCGCCGATTTTTCATTCTCGATTCAACGCGGATATAACGATATCTAGAAAAATTTTATCTTCTTGTACAATAAAGCAATGTTCTAGCAGATTACGCATGTAACGAGACTATATTTCTTTCGAAGTCCTGGATTAAAGAGTATATTAATAATTTCATAAAGTTATTAATAACAATGGCACATATGCAAAAAAAATATCAATAAAACCATTGTTATACAATAATAACTAAGTTTGCTTGTAGAGCATCTAATAATACATGTAATCACACATTTGATTTTACAAATTATAACATTAAAACTCATGTAACAAATATTAGCAAGTGATAAGTATGATAAGTCCCCTGCGAGGGATATCGAAAAATAAACTGCTGATTCCAGTGTAAATTTAAATTTAATTTCACAATAATACGCCGCGAATGATAACTCTTTTTCACGAATTTCTGTTCGCAATTTCCGCGGTTGCGATATTCAAAATATACTCGTCGGAAAAATTGTTCGTTTCTACGGGCACGTCCGCTTCGATGGCGAACGGAAGAGACGGGGGGGGGGGCGGAAGGGGAGGGGGAGAGATTGGTGTACGTTTCAATAGCAATGAGCCGCGAAATTGCTTTACGCAATCGGCCATTATTTGCTTGAAAATTTTGCCGCGTATCCGCGAACGAGTCGCCGTTTGATATGATACGAAATATTATTCAATGTGCATCGTCGAGCGCGTTTGATTGCGCGCCGATCGCGCAATTATTGATGGTAACGACGCGCCAGGATACCTCTCTTCCTCGGCCCGTGTATTATAAAACGCGACCGCACGCGTACGCACGGTTATCGCACCGGCGCCTCTGCGAGTACAAATCGAAGGAGTGAATCAACGGACAGAGTGGCTATGATAAAATGTGACTGTCAAAATTTTATGACATTTATCAGTAAATAAATTTACAAGATTAAATAAAATTACAAGATAAATGATATACACACGGAATTGTCAAAAAAAAAAAGGGAGAGGAAGAGAGAAGACGAAAATACACGACAAGAATTAGGTAAGATATGACAAGCACATTCTGCGTTCTATATGTAGATGAAAAAAAAAAAAAATAATTTACGTAATATTGTTACTGTGTGATCAATCATCTGTTTCAGTCGTTTTATAAATACTAATGCATTGTTTGAAAAAAATTCGTGGTGAAATGTAACAGACTATCTTTATGAAATATTTCGAAAATGATAATAAATATTGATTTGACAAGCTTTCAATCAGAATATTTGAGAGTCATCGCCTATCGATTTATTTCACGTGCGTCATCAAAACTTACTATTATCAAAGATAGTTTATCACATTGTATGTTTTTCCTTTTCCCCGCAAATCACTATTTCGATATCTTAAGTAGGAGATTTTTACACATGAGAGAGTTCAATAAACTTACAAAATGTTTGATAATATTAAGTGGTTGCCTTTTTTATCTTACACACACAAGCTCTAGGTTGTCAGATACACACTATCTGTGAAATTTAATTAGAAATATTGTTATCTGTCTGATTACGCATTTTATAAAATTGAAAGATTATTCCTATACTAACAGAAGCATCGAAGAAGCAAAGATCATTGTAACATTCGGGAAATTAAAGACGCATAATATACCGTAAAGAGTGCGTCATAATTTAATTTACACACCTGAGCCTGGAGCAACGTGAGTGGCATTCTGAACAATTTCTCTAATAAAATTAATCTTAAAAGATAACTTTAACTTTACTTTATTTTTTATCTTTAATAAAATAAATTTTGAAAGATATATATATAATTTTATCTTTAACTTTACTTTATTTATCGAAACTTCTATTCTAATCAAAATACCGGAATTTAGATCAAGACATATATGATTGCAGGCGTTTTCGACAAATATTCATAGTTGTTTGTCACTAAAACGAAAGATGTTGGCTAAATATTGACTTACACCTCACGGATCATTTTTCCATTAGCATATATTGTAGAGGGTGCATTCCCTTTTTAGTTATAATAGAATTATTGGGATTTGCATAAAAAAATTTTTGCAGAAATTTTTTAAATTTTGACATCCGCTATATTCGCTGTTTTTAATTTGTTTTGATAAATCAACATTCAATCATGAAAATTGATAATTAAAAGTTCTAAGGATATATTCAATTTTACATGAAATAAGATTCTATTCCAACACATTGCATATTGTAGCATAATAAAGTTAAAACAACAAACAGCGGTATGTTAAGAAAAAAAAATTACGAGGACTGACCACCCTCTTTTTCGGATTCGAAGAAAATTATTTATTCTCGAACCGTATAATACTATCGAGTCATATATATCCGATGTAATGATTCGAAGGCTTTCGTTTTTCTACGAGCGTCTTATCGCACCGTAGAACCACCCTAGATAACGCCAAGTTCGAAGTCTCTGTTAAGGGAAGGAGAAAGTACAGATAGAGAGAGAGAGTGTGTATAAGGAAGCAGAGCAGCGCGGCGGTGGTCGGGCTGAAAGGGGCGAATACCTTTTAGGAGCTTAGAGATTACACTTGGGGGACGAGAGCTGGCAGTAATGCAAAGGTGAGTCTCGCGGGCGCAAGCCGCTCATTCCCACGAAGGATTCGACTGAACTTATAATACCTACGATGTGGGATCGGTTGCGGCACGCTTCATGCAAGCCCCCCTCCTTCCTCCACCCTTTCCCTCTCTCTTTCCTACCCTATCGTTCCATTGACACCCTCGGTTGATCACGTCACGCGCGCTTGACGCATTCATAATTCAATATTAAACGCGAATCTCGTCGATTGTCGCTGATAGAGCTTGCCAAATTACACACGGATCCAATTTATTGCCATTGGATTATAAGGAGCTTCCTTATCCTTTATTAATTATGAAGTAGTAAAGGATCTGGAT
This sequence comes from Lasius platythorax, assembly GCA_963971435.1. Lineage (NCBI taxonomy): Eukaryota > Metazoa > Arthropoda > Insecta > Hymenoptera > Formicidae > Lasius > Lasius platythorax. Next base: position 8,131,008 of record OZ020536.1, read on the forward strand.
ATATATAACTGCGGAGAATAATAAGAATAAACGTATGTAAATAAATTAAACGAGTGCTTCTTGATGATACGACGTTATAATTGAATGTTTCGGCGAACCACGTCACTCCCCGGGATTTTTACCGCTGGCAAAGCAACGATGAGACTTGTCATTCAATGCGAGAAATACCTTGAATAGCAATATCCATTATCGCGGGATTACACTTGAACGGACACCTCGTTTCATCGTGATCGGATTAGGCTTTATAGGAGAGAGGAGGAGAAGGAAGGTATGGATCGAGTGAAAAAGGAAGCGGAAGGTTTCTCAAAGAAGCGGGGAAGAGTGAGTATCGCGTCATAGGAGACGGTATCGCTTTAATCCGCCACGGGGAAATCTTGTAAATAATCGAAGCAATTATCCGGCTCGGTGGCACGAAGACGACAACGATCCTGTAAAGAGATCGGCGCGAGAAGAGAAAAGGGAATATCTCATTTCATTTCATTCGCTTACGAATCGATTACTCGACGCGTAACTGAGAAACGAGATGATTCTTGACGAATTTCGAAAAAATATTCGAGACTATATTAAGACGTAGATACTGTCGAGAGTAAAACGAGAATTCCGGGCCTACAGGTAGAAATCTGTATGAGTTATTCACATGTGCCATGTGAAATTCACGACGTGACGCGCGAAAACGCGCTCAGCTCCGCGTGTATAAAGATTAAACAAAGTTCTCCAATTATATTCTCCAATTATGTTGTCGTAAGGCATAATTTCTCATAATTTACGTACATCGAATCGCCACGATCGTAAATACACTAGCGCATATACACCCATCTATTCGCATTAACGCACAATGTCTCTCCTCCGTGCCGTCTCTTTGCCGTTCTCGCAGTCGCTTCCCAGACAGTGTCGCGTATTCACGCGCAACAATCCCGGATCCTGTAATGTGCCGACGAAAGCTTCCCCTGCATGAATACCCAAGTATGCAAATGTCTCCGTGGCGACGTTAGAGACGTTTCTCCTCGCCTTCAAGTATCACTTGAAAGTTTTCGTCGTTCGGCAACTGCGTCGCGTCGTGTCGTTTGAACTTGTTTACAATACTGGACGTATTGATGAACTTAGCGAGAAAAAAACAGCGATATTTACAAGCGATTATATCACAAAATGGCTTGCATGCTTTATTCCGATAAATATCAGATAATCTTTTGAAATAATTACGATGATTGTTATTCCGACTATTATGAAGAGATTTGCTGTTATTAAAATTAAGCTAACGTGATTAATATAGCGTGATTCAAACTTGCCACTGACTCTTTTTCAATTCACACAACTACATTTCTTTATAATTGAAAACTTCGATGCATCGTGGAGGGGGTGATACGAATGTATTTCGTGAATTAGTTAAAGACGATAATTGTAATAATGCATACATCTGTATCAATTGCTTGATTGTTATTAATTTTAAATATTGCAAATTTTAATTTAAATTTATATAAATTAAATTAAAAATTTGTGTTCTATTTTACAATGCATAATAAATTAAAAAACTAATGTCAGCCTAGCTAATGCTAACTTTTACTTGCTCAGCCGACTTTATTTTCCAGCTTGTTTTATGTGCACATATTATGCATATGTCTTATTTATCGTAAATCTAAAACTCCGAATAATGAGAAGAAAAGCGATTTGAAGTATTAGGCTTTAATTGTATATCGGTATTTATATATTCCAACACACAGAGAATTATACGTCCTTCCGCGACTTCTTTCTTGTATCTAATTTCCACAAATACTTCTCGATAAGAAACAGCTCTTCTCTTACATTTAGTAACATATGATACGTGATATAAAGCTGACATCATGTCAACGCAGGATAATACTGAAAATACTGGATATACTGAAGAAGAAGAAATACAGCAATGTAACTGGATAATGGAATATTGTGAATTAGAAAACGAAACAGCAAGATGCAGTATTTGTAAAACGTATTATGAAAATTTTGAACCAATAGAAGAATTTAAAACACACATAATCGATTATCATAATGAGATTTATCAAAATAATGTAAAAGATATTAATACCTGGGTGTGGGATATCTTTTACATAACAGAAAACGATATGGCAACTTGCAGTATTTGTAGTTGGAATTATGTCAATCCACCATTTGATATAATATCCATGAGAAACCATTTAATGAATGAACATAATGTTAATGAAGTTAAAGCGCTACGCCTCTACAAGTGGATTAGGACATACGTCGATAATTTAAATGTACAAGACGGAGAATGCACGCTTTGCCGTCGATTATGTAACGTATCCAATTCTTACAACTTAATGATACATGTGATCAAGGACCATGACAAACCTGTACCTGTGAAATTCACACCAAAAGAAAAATAAGAGAAATTGGTGGTAAGTTTTATATTACTGTTTTATCCCTTCTGAATTACTTGCATGCGCTTTTGTATACAATAGGCATATCAAATTCAAATGTTAGTATTTTTTATCATAAATAATACAAATATTAGAGTCAGATATATAGCATACATTTGTATTTTAAAAGTGTCTGAATCTCAGCCTTGTCCAGATAATCTTATACTTAAATATAACAATTGTCGTTTACTTATACTTCAAATATAATCACTAATTTGTAAAATGTATACATTTAAATAAACAAGAATCTTTGGATCCGGAAAATATTTGGATCTGTATTCTCGAGTTCTCAAATATACGGATCATAAGAATTCGAATAGTAACAATGTTAATCTGTTAATTAAACAACGCGCATAATTAAAGAAGAACTATGTAATATCGATTATTCCAAATTTTTATACTGATTTCATGATTTTGTATGTAAATGTAGGTTAAAAAGCAATTAAGTTGGAGGTTCAACAACATGGACACAGATTTCAAAAGAAATATTGAAGATAGTGCTATATCAGGCAGCTATAACTATAACAGCATTTTTTATTCTAACGACTTAAATCGTGCCGAACAAACTGAACATTGGAAAAGTGAGACAAAAATTGGCATCCTTGAGGAGTAATTATTCGCTTTATTTTTGTAGTATATAACGTAAAATGATCTTATAACTATATCAAATTTTCTGCATACTTATAATTTATTAATTATTTTCTAATTAAGCATCATAACACATTAAAAAATGTCTCTTGTCTATATATCTATCATTTTTTTATGTATTTTATATAACATATCTCGTGTAATCTATAAATATATATATTCTACAGAAATAATTTTAACAAAATATACTAATAAAACAATGTGTATAAGTTTGGATATTTTAATTTAAAAAAAAAAAAGATATATGTTATTATGCGATACTTTAAATGTAAGAAGAGTAATATAAAGTTGATACATTATCATTAATAAAATTATATTTTACATAAGCATAGTAATATATCTTTTGCAAACTTGCAATTGTTTCAAAACAAAAATCTATAATATAATGTTTCATTAATTTATTCCACCTCTCATATTCGATTAATTTGTTCCTTTTCTTATTATTCTCTTTATCTTATCATTTACATTGATCAAACCGGCTGACAAAAATTTTCCCAATTTAAAGATACACTCTAAACTAGCAGCTTCTAATATTTCCTTCCATATTGTAAAACTTACTTAAAAAGGGAGTGCTCTAAATGCAGTAAACACATAATGTATTTTTATTAAAAAATGCGCATTACTGCTCAAAAATCTGTTTAAATATACCATTCTTGAGAATGAATGTCGCGTGTCTTAAGCAAATTGTCGCGGATAGCAAAAGCGAGACAATTACCGACATTAAAATTGAAAGAAACTTATCTGAAAAGATGCATTTAATACAAAATGATAAAAATGAATAGCATAAAATATTATTTTTTATTGATATAATACAAATAATATAAAATAATAACACGCAATATATAAAATTATTTAGTACGTATATGTATGTATGTATATATATATACATATATGTGTGTGTATGTGTGTGTAATTGGTTTGTCCTTAGTGTATTTGTCGACATAGATTTCACACGTATTTCTGTCAATTTCAAACTGTTATTGTCAAATAATGAGAAGTAATAAAATATTCGAGACATTAAGCAGATTTAAACTGTGTATGTTTGCATCGTTTTCAACAGAAACATACATCTTTCCGCGATCTTTTTCTTTTATCTAGTTTGTAGAAATTGAAAACAAATATTCTCTTATATTTTGTAAAACACGATCTGTGATATAAAGTGGACATCATGTCAATGCTGGAAGTACAACCTAACTGGACAATGGAATATTTTACAATGGAACACAAACGCGCAAGATGCAATATTTGTGGTATAAAATATCGAATATTCGGAACATTAGTACATTTCAGAGATCACATAATCGGTGAACATAATGAGGTTTATGAAAGTAACGTCTGCCAAGAAGAATTAAACTGGGTGTGGAAAATTTTTTACATAACAAAAAATAATAATGCAAAATGCATTCTTTGTAATACCATACATCATGTGCCAACACCTGCTTTGGAACAAATAAAATATCATTTAATCTATAACCACCACGTTGATAAAACTAATGCAACATTTATCCACAATTACGTAAAAGATTATTTCGTAGAAGTAAATGTATTCGAAAGAAAATGTCTAATTTGCGGTGAAATTTATGGCGCACACAATTATTTAAATTCATTAAAACATTTGATGTGGCATGAAATAGTATTTTCATAAGATATAGAATCATAAAATATAGAAACTATAAATTTTAACGGTAAGTTTTAGGGATATTATTATTCTTTTATCTTTTTTGAATTGCTTGTGTGTATTTGCATGTGTACAATGATCTAGCTACGTGATGCCAAGACAAAAAAGTAACTGACCGCGTGATTACGTTTACAGCATACTATCGAGACGCTATTAACAAGTAGCTTATCCGGAATGAAGAGGATTCCGTTTTCTGTCAAATGCACTTTCGCTTAAAATATCTCCGGAATTAAAACCAAAATAATCAAAAATCAGTAATAAAAAATCTAACAGTATCTTTCTCATATAATATATGTACAAGCTTGCGACCAGTCCAAACAAGATTGATGCAGTCAATCTCGAAATCTCGAGACATATTCCATAAGATATGACACTTTTTAATCTAAGATTTCAAATTCATGTACATATGCATGCACGCACATAAAGCGAGTTTGTTCATCAAGAAATGCATTTTGAACAACGCTCACATATGAGACATTTAGGATGCGTGCAAATAGATGTACGTTGCGCGCACACTTGTACAATTATAATGTTTTGTCTTTCAAGATGCGTTTGTGTGTTGCAATTGCCGTATTGAACCACGCTTTGAACTTGTATCGTTTAACAAAATGTGACATCTATCGAAATGTGATAGATGTGACATTTACATTGACAGATGTAACATGTGGCGTTAACTTTTAATAAAATAAATATATGCATAATTTGAAATGTTTTGATTTAAAATATTTCGATTCAAAGTATCTTTTCAAAATATTTTAACATATAAAAAATTATCATCAAAAAAGAATCCAAAGGAAAAGAAAGTAAATAAAGTTCAAAATATACTGTCCAAATATAAATGATCTAACAACATTTTTAAATAAAATATAAAATATTTTTATTAAAAATTAGCTACTTTAAAACTGTAGATATAAAAATCAATTTGTCTAATTAAATATTCCAATATAAATTTAAGAGTTTATAAGTGATTTACAAAACTTTTAAAATTCACTCAATTCGCAAATTCTGTTTTATATATTTTTTGTCGCGGATTTTATTGCAAATTCTATAAATGGTGTAAAATCTATTTACATATTGTATTATACAATATATAAATCAACAAAAAATAGTAAAATCCCTTCTAAAAAGATTTTCCTAAAATAAAGTAAAAAACGCGCACCAAATATATATACATAAGAAAGTGTCTGAATTTGTATATGCAATAGAAATTTATCTAAAAAATAAAAAATATTAAACATTATTAAAAAATTTATTTGGCATTAATCTTATTTTTGTTTTTAAATAATTAATTTTAAATAATTTGAAAACATAAATGAGATCAATGTGTGTATGCCAAGTATCTCGCTGAATATTTGATCATATACTATGAATTTATAAGAGTCTAAACGATTTAGGCTTCTTTTAAATAATAATAATAAAGTACATGAGAGATACAATTTATAATTTGACAGAAAATTTACTATTTCCTGCAAAATTTAAGTCGCATAAAATGATAGACTTAAGACCACTACTTGGCATTGATCTCACTTATGGTTTTAAATAATTAAGTTTTAAGCAATGTTTAATAGTTACTTATTTTTTTAGATAATTTTCTATTGGTTCCATACATAAATTCAGATACTTTTTTATATTTGATGAATGTTTTTAACCTTTTTATAGAAAAATTACATATAATTCAAATGTTTAGCACTTGTTTACTATACATATTTTTAATATAATACAATTAGATATATAGCACATTTGCGTTTTATAAATATTATAATATCTGAGTCACACATATAGTTAATACTACAAATATTCAAATACAATACAAATTTGTCATCTATTTAAAATTGAAGTAGAGAGAAGGCTCTGATATTGTGGAATATCCACAAGCAAAGGAGGAGCGGTCTAATTAAGCCAAGCGCGTCTATTTATAATCCAAATACACAATCAGTAATTTATAAATATTTATATAATTAAATAATCAAACTTAAAAATTTGGATACAGCCAGTATTCGGATTTCCATATTCGAATTCTTGATTACTTGGATAATAAGAACTTTGATAATAAACAGTTTTAAAACCAAATAATCGAAATGTTTTAAATTAATTTAAGAAAAACTTTATAATGACATAACTTTACACTATAAAACTTTATATGCTGATTATACTTCACTATTCCTGTTGTTTTAATGATCGCGTATGTAAATGCATGTTTAATTAAGCAGATTCAAGATACAACTTCAACAACAGTGATGAGGATTCAAAAAACGTCAAAGTGCTACACCAGTCACTCACCATCAGCAAAAACTTTGACATTTTTAATTTTAAAAATTAAAATAGTACCAAATAAATATAAGGGGAAAATTGACGCTCTAACGAGTAAAGATGACGAGTAATATGATAAGATCTTGTGAATTATCAATTTATTAATAAACATATAAACTTTCTTGCAAATTTATCATTTGTTAACTATTTCCTAAACAAGCATTATCACACATTTAAAACGCTCTTTTTTTATCTAGATATCTATCATCTTTTTATAGGCTTTTCATAGCTCATATAATACATATGTTGTTTAATCTTAACAAAATGTACAACTAATAAAAAACAATGTGTATAAGTTTAGATGTTTTCATTTTTTTCAAATAGAAACATTTCTTATCATGTGATGTATTAATTGTAATAAAAATAATGTAAATTTGATACATTCGATAGAGAGAGAGAGAGAGAGAGAGAGAGAGAGAGAGAGAGAGAGAGAGAGAAAAAATACGCATTTCTTAAGAAATTGCATACAATTCTTGAGTATGAGTACCGCTTATCTTAAGCATATTGTCGTTAAGATGAGAAAGACAAACAAAGCAACTTTTTAAATTAAAATTGAAAAAAGCCGATCTGAAAAAATATGCATATAATCTAAACGTTATAAAATTTATGTTTTATAAAAGAACCTTACTAATTTCTTAATTGCTAAATAATATATAAGATTAAAAATAAATAGAATAAAACATTATTTTTTATTAATATAATGCAAATAATAATAAAATAATGAAAATGTAATATAAAAGATCATTTATAAAATATAGATTCATATATAATTGTTTGTCATTATATTTGCAGACAAAGATAATGTAATTCTAGTGTAAATTTCAAACTGATATTGTCAAATAATAAGTAATAAAGCGATTCAAGATATAGGCAGACTTCAATTGTGTAGATTAAGATAAACGTATTAATTCTTGAACAAGACCAATTCCTGAACAAAAATACGCATTTTTACTAATATAAGCTTTTGAAATCCATATCTTTAAAAAATACGAATTTAAACATAAAACGAAATATCTAGATTTTGATGAGAAAAATATTTTGTATATGAAATTTTAATCGCATTTTCTAAAAAATCTTTTTCTGCCTACGAGTAAATATTCTTTCAGAAAGAATTTTTTTAAAAAATGCGATTAATATTTCATGTACAAAAGGTTTTTCTCATCAAAATCTAGATATTTCTTTCTCCTTATAATAAGTTTATATTTTTTAAGATATGGATTTAAAGAAGCAAATAAATCTTTTATTAAGAGTCGGTCTTGTTCAGAAACTGATATGTATATCTTACAAAGTTATTCCAACAGAACCATACATATTCCTATGTATTTTAATCATTTCAAAACAAACTATACATCTTTTCCCCCGCGACCTTTTATCTAGACAATATAAACACTTATCGATTGGAAACAGTTCTTTTATATTTTGTAACGTACGATCTGTGATACGAACTAGACATCATGGCAATCCAAGTACAACCTAATTGGATAATGCAATATTTTGCAATGGTAAACACAAGTGCAAACTGCGTTATTTGTGGTGCACCATATCGAATGTTTGGAACATTAATACATTTCCAAAGACACATAATGAATCAACATAGACAGCATTATTTAAATTCTATGTGGCACGGATTTGACAGTGAATATTTTGTGTGGCAAATTTTTTACATAACAGAAAATGATAATGCAAAGTGCTCGCTTTGTGATTATATACATCATGTGCCAACACCTGCTTTGAAACAAATAAAAATGCATTTAATATATACGCATGTAAGGGACACTTTATATCTCCAGAACTGGCTAAATGCACACTTCGATTACTCAAGTTTTGGGCAATCAAGATGCGTGTATTGCGATAAAATATGTGTTGATCAATACGGATCTTTAACTTTATTTGCACATGTGAGCATTGATCATAACATAACTGCACCTCCGGGAATAGAAACTACGAGAATGGGATGGTAAATTTTAGCGGTAAGTTTTATGATTGATGTTTGATAAAATATTATTGTATTTTTATGTTTTTTAAATCATTTGTATAGACTCTCATGTGTACAAAGATCATAAAGTTCGGATATTTAACACATTTTATTATAAATACTATTAATATTCGATTCAGATACATATACATATAACACATTTATGTCATATACATACAATATTATAAGTATCTCAGTCAGCCTCGTTTAGCTAATAGTATTTATATTTAGACACAACAATATGAATTTGTCATGTATTTATAACGAACATAATCAATAATTTTTGAAAATTTATACATTTAAATAATCGGATAAAAAGCTTTGTATCGGATAGTATTCGAATCTGCACGTTCGAGTTTTCGAATATGCAGATAATAAGAATTAATAATAAATAATAATCAAATTGTGTTTATTTAATAATCGAATTGTTTTGAATCAATTGAAGAAAACTTTATAATATCTTTATAATTTAAATCTTTCTATTTTCATTGTACTTCAACTATCCCTAATTGTTTTAATCCTTCCGTATGTAATTGCAGGTTCAATCGAACAGTTTCAAGTTTAAACTTCAAGTATAACAGCAGTAATGCGGATTTCAAGAATACACTTTGGATTGTTGTACCAGACATCCACCATCGGCAAAATCTTTGACATTTTTTTACTTTGAAAATTTAAGTAATATCGAAGAAATATGGGATGAGAAAACTGACGCTCTCTGAAGAGTAAAATAGCGAGTAATATGACGCGATCGTACGAATTATCGATTTATGAATAAACAAATCAATTTTCTTGCACTTATACTTTGTTAACTATGTATTAAACAATCATCGTCACACATTTGAAACTTTTTTTACCTGAATATCTTATCTATTATATACATATATATAAAATTATTATAGATATATATATTATAAAATATATATATATATATATTCATATGTATTTTATAATATATACATATATATATACATATATATATCTGTAATATAATTTATAATTACTTTTCTATAATTATTTCTTTTTTCTACAGAAACGATTTTAAATATTGAGAGTAATAATGCGTAATATTTAGGTGTTTTTATTTAAAAATAAACATTTGTTATTATGTGACGTATTGATTATATTAAAGATAATATAAATTTATACATTCTAATTAATATAATGACATTTTTATTATTTTTGTTAACATATGTTTTGCAAAATAATAAGTATTCCAAAATAATAATTTAATATAATATTTGAAAAATATATTTCTCTATATATTTATCTTATCATTCACACTAATCATGTTGACTAAACAAATTTTTTAAATATAAAAATTTTTTATAGATTTACAGCTTCTAATATCGTCGTTTATATTGTAATATTTACGATTAAATAACTCTTTTTTTTAACTATTAACTATTATTTTTGAAGAAACAATTTATAAAAAAAATCATACAAGATAAACAAAAACAAATGTATTTTTTTAATCATAACCACTTGAATATTTATCCAAAGGTATGAATAACATACGACTTGTTCACAAAAGTAAATTTTGTTTAAACACAAATCATAATTTGTAGATTAGCAATTTATAACATATGCATCCATTGTACAACATTTGAAATTGAATAAATTGAGATTACAAGAAAGTTCCTAGGAAGTCGTACTACTATTCTTTAAAAAATCATGAAAATAGAAATAAATATGTGTTTTAACTCATAGATTACTTCAACACTTATTTAAAACATCAATCTAATACGTCCTTCATTTATAATACATGCAGATATATATACTTGAGAAAGGTTTAATTTCATTTATTTGGTTTAAAGTAATCGACATTTGAGTACTTAAACTTTTTCTTCATAGGCTTTTAATTTGTGCATATAAGTTTAAATATTTTGTTTGTATATTTCGTGAATTTTTTATACTATTTTGAGATAATTTTTTTATGAAAAATTTCACACTACTTTTTATAGGTTCTTTAAAATTACAGTATGTGACAGAATTCAGTTTTACGATTAATGATATGCAGCAATGAGAGAAAGAGAAAAAAAGAGAAAGAGAGAGGGAAAGAGAGAGAGAGAGAGAGAGAGAGAGAGAGAGAGAGAGAGAGAGAGAGAGAGAGAGAGAGAGAGAGTGATGCGAATAATAATAAAATAATGAAAATGTAATATATAAGATTATTCATAATATATAAATACATGTATAATTGCTTTTCATTACATTTGCAAACAGAGATAATGTATTTCTAGTATAAATTTCAAACTATTATTGTCAATTAATAAGAAGTAATAAAGCGAATCAAGATGTAGGCAAACTTCAACTGTGTAGATTAAGATAAATGTATCGATTTCTGAACACGATCAAAATTTCATGATCAAAAATACGCATTTTTACTGATATAAGCTCTTGAAATCCATATCTTAAAAAATACGAATTTAAAAATAAAATGAAATATCTAGATTTTGATAAGAAAAATATTTTGTATATGAAATGTTAATCACATTTTCTAAAAAAAAACTTGTTCAGCCTTCAAAGTAAATATTCTTTAAGGAAGAGTTTCTCTTAAAAATGCGATTAATATTTTATGTACAAAATCTTTCTCACATTAAAATCTAGATATTTCCTTTTATTTAACAAACTTATATTTTTTAAAGATATGGATTAAAAGCAGCAATTGAATTTTTTCGTTAAGAATCGGTATTGTTCTGAAACTGATATGTATACCTTACATTATTATTCCAACAGAACCATATATCTTTCTATGTATTTAAATCATTCGCAATCAAGCCATACATCTTTCCGTGATCTTTTATCTAAACAATATAAACACTTCTCGATTAGAAACAGTTATTCTTTTATATCTTGTAACGTACGATCTGTGACACAAAATGGACAACATATTAACCAGAGTAAATTCTCATTGGATAATGAATTATCTTACAATAGTAAACACACATGCACAATGCGGTTTTTGTGGTGTAAAATTCCGAATGATTGGAACATTAATACATTTCATAAAACACATAATGGAGAAACATAAGCATCATTATATATATTATACCTCGATAGGATTTGACAGTGAATATTTTGTGTGGGAATTATTTTATATATCCAAAAATAATAATGCAAAGTGCTTGCTTTGTAATACTATATATCATGTGCCAACACCTGCTTTGAACCAAATAAAAATGCATTTGATATCTGTGCACCTAAAAGACAATATAAATTTCAAATGCTGGATATCTATCAACTTCCGTTACTTAAATTTGCAGAGCACAAAATGCAATCATTGCCTTAAAGAATTTAATAGACTCGATTATTTAACTTTACTTGAACATCTGAACAATAATCATAACATAGCTGCACCTCGACAAATAGAACTACAAATGTGAGGTGGTAAATTTTAGCGGTAAGTTTTATGATTGATGTTTGATGAAATAATATTGTATCTTTATCTTTTATGAATTACTTCTATAGACATACATGTGTACAATGATCAAATATATTTTGGATATATAACACTTTTTTATTATAAATATTATAAATATTCGATTCAGATATATATAAAACATTTGTGTTTTATATATATTATAAGTATCTCAGTCAGTCTCGTTTAGCTAATAGTGCTTATATTTATATACAACAATATGAATTTGTCATTTATTTATAACGAATATAATCAAAAACTTTTGAAAATTTATTCATTTAAATAATCGGACAAAAACTTTGGTTCCGAGAGCATTCGGATCTGTACGCTCGAGTTTTCGAATATGCAGATAATAAGAGTTGATTATAAATAATAATCGAATCGTGTTTACTTAATAATCGACATGTTTTGAATCGATTGAAGAAAAACTTTATAATAACCTCATATTTTAAAACTTTCTATTTTAATTCAATTATCCCTAATTATATATATATTTTAATCATTCCGTATGTAAATGCAGGTTCAGTCGAGCAGTTTCAAGTTCAAGCTTCAAATTTAAGAGCAGTAATACCGATTTCAAAAATACACTTTCGAGTGCTATACCAAACATCCACAATCAGCAATATCTTTGACACTTTTGATTATAAAAATTTTAATAATCTCAAACAAATATAGGATGAGAAAACTGACGATCTCTGACGAGTAAAGATGTAATATAACGCGATCATACGAATAACCGATTTATAAATAAATACATCAATTATCTTGCATTTATGATTTGTCAACTATTTGTTAAATAACTATCGTCACACATTTGAACTTTCTTTTATCTGAATATATTATCTACTATATATATGTATATATATATACATGACTGTACATGACATAGCTGTAAAAAATATTATAGAAAATAATTATAAATTATATTGTAGATATACATGTATTATATAATATATATATATATATATATATACATATACATATAATTATTTTTCAATAATTATTTTTTTCTACAGAAATGATTTAAAATTCTGATAATAATAATGCGTATAAGTTTAATTTATTTTTTCAAATAAGAACATTTGTTATTATTTGATGTATTGCTTATATTGGAAGTAATAAATTTGATACATTTTCATTAATATAATAACATTTTTAAATAATTATGGTAACATATGTTTTGCAAAATAATAATTTTTCCTAAACAAAAATTTAATATAATGTTTGATTGATTTATTTCTCCTTAAATTTATCTTATTATTCACACTGATCAGATTAGCTAAATAATTTTTTAAATATTTTATAGATTAGCAGCTTATAATATCCTCTTTTATGTTGTAATACTTATGATTGAATAACTATTTTCTTTAAGACTATAAGTTATTTTTATTTCGAAGAAGCCATTTATAAAAGATATCATACAAGATACACAAAATTAAATGTATTTTTTTAAATCATAACAACGTGAATATTTATCCAAAGATATATATAACATATGTCTTGTTCACAAGAGTCAATTTTGTTTAAACAAATCATAATTTGTGGATTAGCAGTTTTAAACATTTGCATCAAGTGTACAACATTTGAAATTAAATAACTTCCTTTGTTGAGATTACAGGACAATTCCTAGGGAGTCGAATTCTTAAAAAAATCATGAAAATAGAAACAAATATGTGTTTTCATTCGTAGACTACATCAACTCTTATTTAAAATATCAATTTAATTATTTAATACATCCTTTATTTATAATGCATGCAGATATATACATATACTTGAGAACAGTTTAATTTTACTTATTTGGTTTAAAGAAATCGATATTTTTTAACAGTACTTAAGTATTTTTCATCTGAGGCTTTTAATTTGTGCATATAAGTTTAAATATTTCGTTTGCAAATTTCGTGAATTTTTATTACTTTTTGAGGTAAATTTTTTATGTAAAATTTCACACCATTTTTTACAGATTATTTAAAATTTTAATATGACGGAATTCAGTTTTACGATTACTGACATGCAGCAATGAGAGAGAGAGAGAGAGAGAGAGAGAGAGAGAGAGAGAGAGAGAGAGAGAGAGAGAGAGAGAGAGAGAGAGAGAGAGAGAGAGAGAGAGAGAGAGAGAGAGAGAGAGAGAGAGAGAGAGAGAGAGAGAGAGAGAGAGAGAGAGAGAGAGAGAGAGAGAGAGAGAGAGAGAGAGAGAGAGAGAGAGAGAGGAGAGAGAGAGAGAGAGAGAGAGAGAGAGAGAGAGAGAGAGAGAGAGAGAGAGAGAGAGAGAGAGAGAGAGAGAGAGAGAGAGAGAGAGAGAGAGAGAGAGAGAGAGAGAGAGAGAGAGAGAGAGAGAGAGAGAGAGAGAGAGAGAGAGAGAGAGAAACACATAATGTATTTCAGTAAAAAATACGCTTTTCTTAAGAAATCGTATACCATTCTTGAGTATGATTGTCGTTCATCGTG